>JAECXJ010000099.1:0-24404 GCA_018152295.1 Drosophila carrolli | reverse complement strand
ACCCGCCCAAAGAGGATCGTCGGAGTCACCATACGGATATTTAGTTTATTACATTACATTGTAATCATTGTCATAGTCTTGTTATTAGCTTTAAGCTCGGACATGAAGTCCCCATGTTATTAATTGAAATAATAAGAACTAAGGAAACTAATTAAACTAGTATTCATTTTGAGCCAAGACACGCACCCTAGACAAAGCCCCCTAACGCGTTATCGCACATGTGAGGCCCGCGATCGATAGCACAATCGAAAGCGGGGAACTGGTTCAGCGAGCGCGACGATCGACTGAAGTGCGATCTCTGATTCCCGACCAGCGCACCAAAATACCCATTGTGAGGGCGGCAGCCAGGGCCCCAATTCTTATACAAACCTGAACTCAAAACCCCTTGTGTTATTTCTACCCCTATACCCCCTCCTCCTTCTCCTACCCTTTCTCGACCCATATCAACGACGACGGTTTGGTTTCGCATCCCCGCGACGCATCTCGGCCGAGAGCTCCCACTATAGAATTCTCATAGACTCCGAGAATATCCGGAGTGTAGAATCCTCGTAGTCTCCGAGAATATCCGGAGTGTAGAAACCTCGTAGACTCCGAGAATATCCGGAGTGTAGAAACCAGTAGATTCCGAGAATATCCGGAGTGGGGAAACCTAGTAGATTCCGAGAATTTGCGGAGTGTAGGACCCCCGTAGACTCCGACTCACCGTTCACGCCCGGCGGAATCCCCGTAGCCAAATCCAGTCGGAGTCATCCAGGTTCACCACCAAGCAGTGCGATCGACCTTTCAGTACCTCGTTCTGCCACCAGAGAGCGTTCTCAGCGGGACTCATCAAAGTTCCCCACCAAGCAGTGTGGTCGCCCTCTCAGTACCTCGTTCTGCCACCAGAGGGCACCGCAGACAGGATCCTCCCTGGTTTCGCGCCAAGCAGTGCAGTCGGCCGCCAGGCGTCGTCCTAATGTACATCTCGGGTCGTCAACCTCGCGATACGATCGGATCGGCATTCTAGACGACTGGAAACTGTGCGGAAACCTTTACGATCGGTAGCCACCATCGTACTACAGGTTCCACCCTTCTATATAAATTTATTGTATAGGTTTCTTGTCCCCGATTGAGAACTCCCGGCCGGAGAACTACGTGACAGTAGTCAGAGAATCTAATGAACCCTGTTGAAAAATAAACAAAAAAATGTTTCCTAACAATTAATGATAAAGGAAATGCTAAGCTTTTTGGTACGCTAATTCTAACACTACAGAAATCTAAGCTGGTAACCGTACAATTTTTTAGACAAGGAAATTTAAGTGTCTGCGCTGGGCGCAAATTCTATTACGACGGTTTATTTGTGTTTAATCCAACAGACTTGGGCCGACGGAGTTACTTCGTAGGTAGGCACGCTTGGTGCCGATCAGGTCGGCGTGCTTGGAATAGGTTCTTTGGAATCCATTTCCTACTCTACATATAGAAATCGTCCTGTTTATTTGTCACCTGCCTTCGGTGTCCACAAGCTACCCGAGAAGCTGGTTCGAACCTGCAACCTGCAACCCGTAGCTTCTTCCGTCTACGACATCCACCAAAAGAGCGTGAAATATTTATTGTCGTTTATTTTTTTGTACAGCTTACTGAATTTTTGTTGTTAAAACACATTATTTCTTTGTTAATAACTAACTTTGTTAATACTAAGATATATATAAAAATAATAATTATTAAGTACCTATTGTAAAATTTAAAACATTATATAAAATACCAGATTTAAGAATGTGATCTGGCAAAGCAGTACAGTAATATTCATAATATTTATATTTGTGGAATAAATAAAACATTTAAAAACGATTAAACTCCTGACAAATTTATTATTGCAATAATCAGAAGTGGCCTAGAAAATAATCAGTAAAGCGCCTACTAAATAAAAGAAAATCAAATATTTGATTTAAAAAAAATGAATGAAAACGAAATTAAACAAGAAAGAAATCAAGCTTTGGCAAGCCAAAGTTTATATACCCTTGCAATTATTACAAAACGACTAGATTCCATTTTTAACCTGATCTTACCAAACACCTAAGAAGCTAAATACATATGTCGATTTTGCGCTTGTATTTTGCCATCGTTTCAATGACAGCTATGTGATTGTTGTCCGAATCTGACAAAACTAAAAGCGTAAATGGTATGATAAATAATTACTATATCTCAGAGGAATATTTTGATTAGAAAGCTTCAATAGTAGTTTTCAAACAGACGTCATTTACACTGACTTTAGTAAAGCATTTGACTCTGTAAATCACTTACTTCTTATTCAAAAACTTGACCTTTTAGGTTTTCCAGTTGATCTGCTTAAATGGATTTCAAGTTATCTAAATGGCAGGTCACAAAGGGTCCTTTTTAAAAATTCAATTTCTGAGATTCTCCGTGTTACCTCCGGTGTCCCACAAGGGAGCCATCTGGGTCCGTTACTTTTTTACATTATTTATTAACGATCTTCCCTCAATTATAAGTCATTCTCGCATACTTATGTACGCAGATGATGTTAAGTTGTGCCTGCAGTATAAGGACATTTCCTGCCATTTAGACTTGCAATCCGATCTAGATAATTTTCAAAACTGGTGCCGAGATAATTTACTAAATTTAAACGGTTCCAAGTGCAAGCTGATGACTTTTTATCGGGCCAATCCGATATACGCGACTTACACGTTAAGTGACAGCTCTTTGGATAGAGTAATTCTTGTAAACGATCTTGGCGTTCTCTTGGACCCTAAACTAAAATTTTCTAATCACATTTCGTCCATGGTTAATAAAGCCAGAGGAGTGCTTGGATTTATTAAAAGGTGGTCAAAAGAATTCGATGATCCTTATCTGACTAAAACTTTATTTATTTCGCTAGTCCGTCCGATTCTGGAGTATGGGTCTCCCGTCTGGAGTCCACAATACGGAATACATATTGGTCGTATTGAATCTGTACAAAAAAACTTCCTTCTTTTTGCTTTACGGCGCCTAAACTGGGATGCAAATCTTATCTTACCTCCTTATTCTAGTAGACTTCTTTTGATTAATTTACCATCCCTAGCCAACCGTAGAACGATGCTTTGTACTATCTTTATTTATAACCTTATACATGGTGATATTGACTGCCCCGACTTGTTAAGTCGGCTAAACTTTTCTGTGGCAAGTAGATTAACTAGAAATTATATTCCCCTAATTTTAAATCATTGTAGATCTAACTATGCCTTGCATGAGCCTTTCAGAGTATTATGTTCTGACTATAATAGACTTTTTCCTGACTCTCTGCCGCTCCTAAAACGATTAATACTTGCTTCATTGGCACAAGATTGATCTAACTATTACTTTTTTCCCCGGACCTTTACCTTTATTTTCCTATCTCGCGTCTATCTTATCGCGAATCGTGCCGTACGATACATAATATTTAAATATAACCAAATCCAAAAAGAACAAGAAAATAAATTAAAAACAAGAAAGGAAAGCTAGCTTCGAGCGGAGCCGAAGTTGAAATATCTTTGCAGAATATTCTGTAAATTATATTCTCAAAATTATTCATATGATGCATTCTTAACACTCATAAAAATAACTTTACCAAAGTTATGGCATCTCCAATCGCTAAGTTATATGGCGGCTATAGGATATAGTCGGCCGATCCTTATGAAATTTGGTAGGTCGGATTAATTGGCCAAATATAAAAACCATAGAAAATACCAACTTCCTTATTTTACAAACAATGGCATTTTCGATCAATCAGTTATATGGCAGCTATAGGATGTAGTCGGCTGATCCTTAAGAAATTTGGTAGGTTGGATTGATTGGCCAAATATAAAACCCATAGAAAATCCCAACTTCCTAACTTTACAAACACCAAAGTTATGGCATTTCCGATAGTTCAGTTATATGGTAGCTTTATGATATAGCCGGATCGAACCGGCCGTTCCGACTTATATTCTGCGTGCAAAGGAAAGAAGAGTGTGTGCAAAGTTTCAATTCGATATTATTAAAACTGAGAGACTAGTTCGCGTAGAAACAGACAGACGGACAGACAGACGGACAGATGGACAGATGGACAGATGGACAGACGGACAGACCGACGGACGGACGGACGGACGGACGGACGGACGGACGGACGGACGGACGGACGGACGGACGGACGGACAGACGGACAGACAGACATGCTTATATCAACTCAGGAGGTGATCCTGATCAAGAATACATATACTTTATAGGGCAGGAGATGTCTCCTTCACTGCGTTGCACACTTTTGACCAAAATTATAATACCCTCTCTGGAAACTGAGGGTCTAGTTTGCGTAGAAACGGACGGACGGACAGACGGATGGTACCAAAATGCAGCATGTAGATGCTTTGAGCAGAATTTTGAATATGTCGATACTAGAAGAAAACACTTTAGAACAAAACCTTTCATGTTTATGGATTTTCAAAATTTTTAAAACTATATGGCACCAAATCATCTTGTTCTAAAAGCGCAATTAAGTGATTATCAAGTTTTTTCACTTCTTATATTCGACCTAAGGTTATCATTTTAGATCGGGGATCCGCATTTACTTCAAAAGACTTTGAAGAACTCCTGAAAATTTATTTTATAAAGCATATAAAAGTAGCCACTGGTTCACCCCAGGCAAATGGGCAAGTGGAACGTATAAATAGGTGTCTCTGACCAATGCTAGCCAAAAATACAATGAACAAAAAATATAAGGGATGAGGTTTCGAACTCGGTAGCAAGCGACTGACCATGAGTCTGCTGATACTGCCAGATGTAGCGCACCCTTTAGTGCTAGGTTTAAATTTCCTTACTAAAGTCGGTGCTAAGATAATGACGATGACGGGAAAATCTACTGTGGAATACCATATAGGACTACAAACCAATCAATCAGAAATACTACCCAAGAATTCAAAAGTTTAAAGACAGATAAATGCAAAGATAGCTCCCCCATGGTAATGTTTAAATAGGAGACTATATGACGACTTCAGACAAATCAATGCCAAGTCTATAAAAGACGCATACGGAATACGGCGGATATTTTATTTCTTGAACCAACTTAGAGAAGCCCGATACATAAACCAGTTTGCATGCTAAAGACCACGTGAATAGCTTAAAGGAAATATTTCGACTTCTTAAGGAAATAAGCCCCAATTCTTTAAGCAAAAGCTACTTAAGGGGATCTTCTAGTCTAGAGGCTTGAACTTCGAGATTTTTTAACAATTATTAAAAACAAGAAAGGAAAGCTAACTTCGGGCGGAGCTTAAGTTGATATACCCTTGCAGAATATTCTGTAAATTATATTCTCCAAAATTATTTATATGATCCATTCTTAATACTCATAAAAATCCCAACTTCCTAACATAAAAAACACCAAAGTTATGGCATTTCCAATCGTTCAGTTATATGGCAGCTATAAGACAAAGTCGGCCGACCCTTATGAGACTTGGAAGATCGGATTGATTGGCCAAAAATAAAATCTATCCATCCCAACTTCCTAACTTTACAAACACCAAAGTTATGGCATTTCCGATCAATCAGTTATATATATATATGGCAGCTATAGGATATAGTCGACCGATCCTTGTAAAATTTAGTAGTTAGTTTAGTTTTGATTGGCCAAATATAAAAACCATTAAAAATCCCAACTTCCTAACTTTAAAAATACAAAAGTTATGGCCTTTCCGATCGTTCAGTTACATAACAGCTATAGGATATAGTCGGACGATCTTGCTTGTTCCGACTTATATACTACCTGCAATAGAAAGACAACTTTTGGGAAAGTTTAAAACTCAGGGACTAGTTTGCGTAGAAACGGAAAGACGGACGGACAGACAGACAGACGGACAGACGGACTCTCCTGGTGATGCTGATCAAGAATATATATACTTTATAGGGTCGGAAATGTCTCCTTCACTGCCTTGCAAACTTTTGACTAAAATTATAATACCCTCTGCAAAAAAGCAATATATATTTTTACTACCCGTTTTTATCATTTGTTTATAGGAGTAAATAAAAAAAGTTTAAAAAATAATTAGTTTTCATTAAATTATTCGTTCTCGAAGAAGAAAGGGACAAAAACGAGGACGTGTGCTCGTCGCCATGATTCCAATGCTTCTTGTTATTTGAAAAAAAACAATGCACAGTGGTCGGGCTTGTATGGAGCCGCGGCCATAAATACTTCTAGAAGTGCTATCGTTATGAAACTTTTACCAAAAATCTAAAAAAATATTATAAATATATGTTAGAAAAATTTGCCAGATCGGACCATTATATCCTATAGCTTCAGTGATTGCGTTCACATGAGAGAGCAGTCATAAATTCATTTCTTGTAATCATAATAGGAATCAAACTTGGAACTGTAATATAAAAGTATGAGAGTGATTACTCACTCCACCTCCCACGCCCATCTTCCCAAAAAAGTTATAACAAGCAAAACGAACAATAATAAAAAATTGTACAATAATTAAATGGTTTTATCAAGTAACAAAAGAGTTGACTCTAGTAGAGTTGACTTTTCCTTATAATTTACTTTTCTTTGTCTTCTAATAAATGGATCGGAACTTAAAAGCAGACTGTTAAATAAGTCTGTAATTTTGCGTGTATGTTGGAGTCGGAATTTTTTAATATCCTTAATTATAGCTTCAGCGCCTTCTTCTGAAAGTTCTCCAATCGATTGTTTATCAAATTTTGTTGGACATCAGCAATTACTTGTCGTAATTTTCCAGCGTGTGTGCCTTTTTTGGAGCACCATATATTAAAACAAGAGAGAACGCTATAGTCGGGTGCCCCGACTATCAGATACCCGTTACTCAGGTAAAGGGAGTGCGAGGGAGATGGAGATAGAAACTTTGATCACGTATAACTTTTTAACGAATGGTCCGATTTGAAAAATTTCTTCTACATTTCGATAGGTATTGATAAACACAATAAAACTGCATTTTTACTTTTCCGAAATATTTAAATTTTTAAAATCGTATATAAGCGATTGTGGGCGTTAAAGGAGGCGTGGCACCATTTTGAAACAAACTTGCGCTGCGTAGGAACATCTAAAATCTACATGCAAAATGCCAATCTTCTAGCTTTTATAGTTTCCGAGATCTCAGCGTTCATACTGACAGACAGACAGACGGACAGACGGACATGGCTAGATCGACTCGGCTAGTGATCCTGATCAAGAATATATATACTTTATAGGGTCGGAAACCCTTCCTTCTAGCTGTTACATACTTTTGCACGAATACAATATACCCTTTTACTCTACGAGTAACGGGTATAAATATATAGGCGTGCGAACACACACTGACTTATGTTGCCTATGAAATAATTAAAAGTTATAAACAAAAATTTTTAAATATTACTAAGTTTTTATTCACAATGTAAACCACAAGTAAAGACGATGACAAACACACAAAACAAACACAGGGGCTCTGCTGGACAAGTTTGACCTTAAAGAAATAAAAAGATGCGTTAGATTATTGATTGTTTCACACAGATCTGCAAGTTTCTGCAGCTGACTTAAACACTTTTATTAAGTAAAAACTCTGATTAATACAATGAACATAATATCTATGGGGGGAATCGGGGGAACACAACTAAAACTTTAGGTAAACATAAAAAGACGTTCACAAAATACACAAGAAATATTAAATCGATTTTGTTAATTTCACTAAAAAATTTGTTGGATTTATTTAATTCTTAATATATACATTTAAAGTAAATACCTTCAACTTCAAAATGCATTTTGAATAATGAAAATCGGATCACTATATCAAACGTTTGACCACTTTGAAGCGCAATTTTGTTTTGTAATAATTCTTGCTAAGTACAGCTGCGCTGCAAAAATGTACACATGATCACGCTTTGCATTCTATTTTTAGAAAGTCCCGTTAGATTTCCAGACAAAACCGGTTTGCCATCAAGAAGTTTTGAACATTTTAGAGACAATTTGCTTGCAATTTTTTTCTATTTGTTGTTATCACTTTTTTGATTTTTGGCCTCTGGCGGAACCACTGTGCAATGATAGATTCTTAATGAGTACGAATGTCGCTATGGCATGAAGCAACAAAAAAAATTTTTTTTTCATGAAATGGCGGCTACTAAAAGAAAAAAGTCGATTTTTTCACTAATTTTTCAATTTTGTCGAGTTTTTAAAAATATTATAAATTTAAAATTTTTATTTTTTGTTGGTTTCGGCGATAGAGATATATTTAAAGAATATTCATGCCAAATTTCAAGTAAATCGAATGATTAGAACTTGAGATATAGTGGCGACCGCATCAAAAAAAGTAGTTTCGAGAAAAACGCGTTTAAAGTTTTACGTTATGTTTCGGGCAGCGTAACTGATGGAATCTTACCTATAAATTACATTCCCTTAATCAGCTATCTCAGCTCCATACAATGACCTTCAAACTATTAGTGTAGTATACTGGAAATAAGGGTATTGTTATAGAAAGAAGGAGAGAAAGTGATTCATACTAAGGTAGCCCGGGCTTCCAGCCACTTATTGTTCCAGTCGTTCGCTCAACAGGTCTAGTTGCCACGTCACTAAAGCGGCTATAACTTTGAAAATAATTTGAGTTTTGAAAAATCCTTTTGGGGAGATATTTTTGAATATCAAAACAAGAGAGAACGCTATAGTCGGGTGCCCCGACTATCAGATACCCGTTACTCAGGTAAAGGGAGTGCGAGGGAGATGGAGATAGAAACTTTGATCACGCATAACTTTTTAACGAATGGTCCGATTTGAAAAATTTCTTCTACATTTCGATAGGTATTGATAAACACAATAAAACTGCATTTTTACTTTTCCGAAATATTTAAATTTTTAAAATCGTATATAAGCTATTGTGGGCGTTAAAGGGGGCGTGGCACCTTTTTGAAACAAACTTGCGCTGCGTAGGAACTCCTAGAATCTGCATGCAAAATGCCAATCTTCTAGCTTTTATAGTTTCCGAGATCTCAGCGTTCATACGGACGGACAGACAGACGGACAGACAGACAGACAGACGGACAGACGGACAGACGGACAGACGGACATGGCTATATCGACTCGGCTAGTGACCCTGATCAAGAATATATATACTTTATAGGGTCGGAAACGCTTCCTTCTAGCTGTTACATACTTTTGCACGAATACAATATACCCTTTTACTCTACGAGTAACGGGTATAACTATCGAATTATGGAAAAAATAAAATTTTCGATTTTCTCAAATTTCTAGACTAGAAGATCGATCCCCTTAAGGTGGCAACCACATGTCATTAAAATGGTTAAACGGCATCAGGATGATCGGCGCCGTGGAACTCAAGAAGAAGAAATAATATAGAGGAACGGCGGGACTCAAAGACTACAAGGATTTAAATGATAAAAGCTGGGGAGGGAACTAAGAACGAGAAGAAGCAAAGTCAAGGGATACAAGAATATGAAAAGGTAGAATCCAGTAAAGAGGAACGAGTCTCATTTCGTTCCGGAAGAAAGGCGAGAGTATAAAGAGTTGAATTACTCTTGACAAATAAAAGAAGGAGTGTGAATAATCACACTGTCTGTGCCAGATAGGAGGAAAATTCGCCCGTAGTAACGACAGTGTGTGAATAATGTTTGGTGACGTGTGCATATAGAGATGTTACAGAAGAGACAGCCAATAAACGGCCTTTAAGGCAACCAACTACGTCCCAGACGCCGCTCAACCAATTGCCAGGAGCCACATTTGCACAAGCCCACAAAAAACCCCCAGGAGTTTTGTCGCCGAAGTGATGGGCCTGCCGCAACCAGCAGGGTTTAGACTTAAAATCCGAAAAATCTAACTGATTTTTCGGATTTTGGCCAAAATATTTTTCATAAGGGGTAGGTTCATGATATTTTTTCGAAAACATTTGTTGAATGATTTTTTTTCTGTAAATGACACTTTGTTGGAAATTTGGTAACGAATACAACGAGGTATGCCATTCCAACATCGGACTACTATTTGCCAGGATTTTTTATGAAAAAACCGAAAATTTTTAGCCGATTTTTTCCGGATTTTGGCTAAAATATTTTTCAAAACGGGTAGGTTCATGATTTTTTTCGAAAAATTTTCTTGAATGACATTTTTTTTCTGTAAGTGCCACTTTGTTGAAAATTTTGTAACGAATTCAATATTCGATCACCATTTTCCAGGGTTTTGATTTAAAACCGAAAAATCGAGCTGATTTTTTTCGGATTTTGACCAAAATATTTTTAATAAGGGATATTTTCATGATTTTTGTTCAAAACTTTTTATACCCTTGCAGAGGGTATTATAATTTTGGTCAAAAGTGTGCAACGCAGTGAAGGAAACATCTCCGACCATATAAAGTATATATATTCTTGATCAGGATCACCTCCTGAGTTGATATAGCCATGTTCGTCTGTCCGTCTGTCTGTCCGTCTGTCTGTTTCTACGCGAACTAGTCTCTCAGTTTTAAAGATATCGAACTGAAACTTTGCACACACCCTTCTTTCCTTTGCACGCAGTATATAAGTCGGAACGGCCGGGATCGGCCGACTATATCCTATAGCTGCCATATAACTGAACGATCGAAAATGCCATAACTTTGGTGTTTTTAAAGTTAGAAAGTTGGGATTTTCTATGGGTTTTACATTTGGCCAATCAATTTGACGTACCAAATTTTATAAGGATCGGCCGACTATATCCTATAGCTGCCATATAACTGAACGATCGGAAATGCCACAACTTTGGTGTTTGTAAAGTTAGGAAGTTGGGATTTTCTATGGGTTTTACATTTGGCCAATCAATTTGACGTACCAAATTTTAAAAGGATCGGCCGACTATATCCTATAGCTGCCATATAACTGATTAATCGGAAATGCCATAACTTTGGTGTTTGTAAAGTTAGGAAGTTGGGATTTTCTATGGGTTTTATTTTTGGCAAATCAATTTGACGTACCAAATTTTATAAGGATCGGCCGACTATATCCTATAGCTGCCATATAACTGAACGATCGGAAATGCCACAACTTTGGTGTTTGTAAAGTTAGGAAGTTGGGATTTTCTATGGGTTTTATTTTTGGCCAATCAATCCGACCTACCAAATTTCAAAAAGATCGGCCGATTATATAATAGATTTATTAAATATTATTTTGAATCTGTCGGTGATCCATTTTTATGAACTAGTTAGAACAAAGGATTGATGCTGGTTTCCGTGATATTTATTATGAATCCTCACATACTCAGCCCCCTCACCACGACAAGGTCTCAATCCACGAGAGGGAAATATTATAATAGCTTAATCTATATTGCACTTTATAAATAAAAAAATTATCACAATCTTGAAACAATATAATAATATATTTCTATTTTACCTAAATATATACAATTCAAATAAATAAATAAGTTAATAAATTAATAAATAAATTAATAAACTAATCATAATATCTATATTTAAAAAAAATTCCATCATGATGACTATAGCTCGTTTTATATGTAAGAGCAACAGCATTCCTCAGCTCATTTTCAGCAAATATCCAATCAATTTGCGTCAAATGTTTCGTAGTTGCAGAATTATTGATTGGAATTAGATTAAATTCATTTAAAGCTTCCTCAAGTCGATCAGTGGTTGTGGATCTGCAAATATTAAAATCTCCTAAAATAACCAATTTGCTATTATTTTCTAAGCTGCGTATCCTTTCTACGTCCGACATAACTTCATTACGAAATTGAGCTATAGGAAACGTTGGATTCCTATAAACAACAATGAAGGATGTATTAAGATATTTGAAGGCAATTGATTGGTATATAGTTCTTGAGCTCAAAGACTTATTTGTCTCAAACAAGAAAACTACATTTTCGGCAATATTTTGCTTGGCATAAATCATAATTCCATTTTTGCCAATACCATTCAATCGATTGCTATCAATTCTTCTTATTATGTCGAAACCTTGTGAAGAAAAGTCTTCGCTGGGAAGAGTCCAAGTTTCGACAAAACAAAGAAAATTTGCACAACAAATAATAGGGTCGTTAAAAATATCTTCGCGATGGCTTCGAAGAGACTCAACATTATGGTAATAAAGGGAGATGTCTTCGTTTCTGTTAACCACAAAATCATAATGCGTAGTCAAAAACTTTTCCTCTCTTAACTTTTGAAGTTCGTCTTGGACATTTGGAGCTCCAAATCTTGTTGGAGGAACAAAGTCGCCTAGAAGAAAAAGTCCTGATGCGCTAGTGGCTCTGCTGCCTCTTTTAAGATGCACGGCGACTTTGCTATATGTTGCTCCTTGGCTTTTGTGGATGGTAATAGCCTCAGCAGGAACAATTGGAAATTGTTTTCGGTCAACAGAAGCATGCTCCGATCTTCCACATTGAAAAACTCGAGAGGCTTTTACTATTGGAGTCCATTCGGGATCGGGACTGTTCCGAACTTTTGATCTGGCGATAGCGCCAACCGTGGGTTCAAAAAATTTAATCCAAAGTCGCGTTACTAAATTTTAGCCATTCACTAAGCAATAGTCAATTAGCATCAGCTGACCAGTTGCTCCATTTACAAGTCCGTCACTTGTGTCTATATTGACGGTCACCATATATTTAGCAGTTGTTTTGAGATGAAGAACATATGGCAAACCCTGTGTTTCAGAGGTTTTCATATTTTGAGCATATCTTAACGTGTTTTCTCTGTTTCGTGTAGATATGTTCGCAGTTTTCACTGTATCAACAGCAGTGGAAACCAATTCCTCCGTCCCAATTCGCGCTAGTTTTAGGGAATTGTAATTGTTAACTTCTTCGTTAGAAGAAAATAAATGAATGGCATCATCAGGAACTTCGCTGGGTGAAACAACTCTTTGTTTAAGGAGCTCTATATCTGCAATTGTCATGCAAGCCTCAGATAAATGATTTAGGGCTTGAGCAAATGCATGGTCTCCTCTTTGGCGCATTATTTCTGTGAGCTCAAAATACTTAAAGTTGCTCCATAAGCTATTTCCTACTAAAACGCTACAAGGATTAACTGTCCTCTCCGAAAATATCCAACTGTCCCCAACTGGGGAAAGCTGCTTTAGATCTCCAAAAACTATAATTGATTTTCCACCAAAACTCAAGTCAGGGCTTCGGAAAATTTGACGAAGCCGTTGATCCAAAAATGAAAGCATTTTAGAACCAACCATAGAAATTTCATCAATTATAATCATTAATCGGAAGGTGAAGAGTTTATGCTAAAGCGAACCCACCTTAGAATCAGGGGATGCCTACGTTTCTTAACGCAACCAGACCCATCCATCAGTGGATAACTTTGCTCAGCAACTTCATCTTCGTCATCTACCTCCACATCATTTGCTTCATCATAGTCTTCCCTATGATTAGCGGCAGATCGTGCAATCCGCTTGACAAATCTGTACCAAGCTGCGAAATCTGCTAAACAAATTCCTTCCAACTGCTCATGCCTTTGCACATATCGGTCAAGAATATTACGCTCAAAAATATCCACCGAGTTGTTTGGAAGTCGCTCTAATTCTTCATTTGAGCGAGCCAATCGAACTCGTTTGTCTGGATGGCAAGTGTTTACAAAAATAGTACCTTCACTTGCCTCCGACATATGCAGCCCCAAAATATTGTAAGCTGCTTCTTGGGCCGATATTTCTGTAGCGTTAATAAACTTATTCCCTATGTGCTGTAATTTCCTTTTAATAGAAATATTCCCATGGCTTATTTCTGCCATGGCTTCACGGAGCAACTGCGATACGCCTCTGTTTGATTTGTTTATGTAGTTAATGATATAACTACAACAGGCGTACGCATCTAGGATAAATTGAATATCCATATTAGCTCTGTGTAAGCCTAGAATATCTCTATTATAAGCATTGAGCAGTCGGTCGGAGAATTGTCTGCGAAGAAAAATTTGTGGCTTTTTTAAGCTGGAACGTAAGGCTAGCTTGTAGGCTTCAAAATTAGTTTCAAGGTGGGACAGAAAATGATCAAAATTGTTAAACAAAGCTGCGTCTTCATTTGAAATAGTCCTTAAAGCTTCCTTAATTTTTTTAAACAAAGTTTTATGATCTTCAATATTGACTTCGTTTTCTTCTATTGGATGCAAAATAAGCGTTTCGGGCATAGGAGGATATGGCATATTGAATCGGCTGAACTCCTGTCCGCGTAACTCTCTTAGGCAAGAAGCACTATGCTTGTGGCGTTGATACTGAATTGCTTCTTGTAGTTCAGTATCGTCTCCATTTATAGTAATAAACCTATCAATAAAGTTTATTACTTGCTCGGTATTTTCGACGTCTTCGAGCTTAGGAGCACCAGCAAGCCAGTACATGCCATGAGAATGCGGAGATCCTCTGTGCTGGAATTCGATTCTCCAATAAAAATGAGAAAGATTAAATTCCCCAAAAATATCGGTTTTGAACAATTTCATTAATTGTCGCAACCTGTAATCGAAGTATCGAGAGCACGTCACTGGATCAGATCGGATTAACCGAGCCTTTTCGGAGCTGGAAAGAGCTGCCGCTTCTTCCTCGCTTATAGCCCTATTATCCAATAGAAGAGACAGGATAACTAAAAGTTCATTCCACTTAGTTTCAGCAGCGGAAAGAGTTATGAAAAAAGTTGGCAGCCCAAATTGTCGAATCATGGCTATAACTTTTTTTTTCTCAGCCTCCCAATGAGCTGGTGCAGACCGTAAGCCTTTTAGGATGTGGTAGCCATCATCATGTTGCACAAGACGGTCAACAAATGATTCATCCCGCAGATTACCAGCGGTAACCGCTCCCGACTTTTTGCGTAAAGCAATTGAAATTGAATTTTGTATGCGCTGCATTTCGTAAAATTTATACATGTATAAAACTTTTGGAACTACAGCGCAACGACGGTCGTAAAAACGGATTTGGGATCTGGCTTTTTTCGCATAGGTTGTATTTCCTTTAAATATTTCTCCGCAAGAAATAGTTGGAAAGGAAAGTTCCTCTGCGTCTTCGTCAAGCGTTAAGCTTGTTGGCCGACGGCCTTCACCCGGTGCCAATGCAATGCGCTGAATTGCAGTATCATTATTTTCCAATAATGTTTCATGGCCTCCGGGATTTAAATTTTCTTCGAGCTCTGCAGCATTTTGGGAGTGGTGTTGCTGGTGAAGAAGTTGCTCTACTGCTTCGCGATCAGATTCATCAGTAATAAAAGGAATTTCATGAATTCCTTGAAGTTCTGTTTGCCAGGATTCGTTTAGTGAAATGTTGTGCTTTCTGAGCTGAGCCGGTATTCACTAAGTATCGTACAGCTTCAAGAACCCGAGCGGGTCTAATAGTTTCAGTCATGAAATTGTGAGCGTACTCTCTCCTTTTTAAATGGACTTGGATGACATGGGTAGAGTCGAAAGAGCGTGGAAGCGCAGTCACAATATCGGGAACTGAAATTGGAACATTCACCACTGCCCCTCTGATTCCACATTGCCTTTCATAGCCGAGGGAAATAATCCTCATAAAAGGGATTCTCGGTGAAATAAGGCGTTCTTCGAGGCAGGTGAGTCCATTTAAGCACTCAGGGGATTTCTGGGAAATCGAACCCATTAGAAAGGCAGAGTGATGGGAGTTTGCCAAGAGAAATGGCACGACGACAAGTGTGGCAAAAGTTATATTTGCCGGACGGACTTGGAAATTTTCTTGACAAATAAAATGACTATAGCTCGTTTTATATGTAAGAGCAACCGACTTTCCTTAGCTCATTTTCAGCAAATATCCAATCATAATTTGCGTCAAATGTTTCGTAGTTGCAGAATTATTGATTGGAATTAGATTAAATTCATTTAAAGCTTCCTCAAGTCGATCAGTGGTTGTGGATCTGCAAATATTAAAATCTCCTAAAATAACCAATTTGCTATTATTTTCTAAGCTGCGTATCCTTTCTACGTCCGACATAAACTCATTACGAAATTGTGCTATAGGAAACGTTGGATTCCTATATACAACAATGAAGGATGTATTAAGATATTTGAAGGCAATTGATTGGTATATAGTTCTTGAGCTCAAAGACTTATTTGTCTCAAACAAGAAAACTACATTTTCGGCAATATTTTGCTTGGCATAAATCATAATTCCATTTTTGCCCATACCATTCAATCGATTGCTATCAATTCTTCTTATTATGTCGAAACCTTGTGAAGAAAAGTCTTCGCTGGGAAGAGTCCAAGTTTCGACAAAACAAAGAAAATTTGCACAACAAATAATAGGGTCGTTAAAAATATCTTCGCGATGGCTTCGAAGAGACTCAACATTATGGTAATAAAGGGAGATGTCTTCGTTTCTGTTAACCACAAACTCATAATGCGTAGTCAAAAACTTTTCCTTTCTTAACTTTTGAAGTTCGTCTTGGACATTTGGAGCTCCAAATCTTGTTGGAGGAACAAAGTCGCCTAGAAGGAAAAGTCCTGATGCGCTAGTGGCTCTGCTGCATCCAACATATAACGAAGCTCGCTTGATGCCTCTTTTAAGATGCACGGCGACTTTGCTATATGTTGCTCCTTGGCTTTTGTGGATGGTAATAGCCTCAGCAGGAACAATTGGAAATTGTTTTCGGTCAACAGAAGCATGCTCCGATCTTCCACATTGAAAAACTCGAGAGGCTTTTACTATTGGAGTCCATTCGGGATCGGGACTATTCCGAACCTTTGATCTGGCGATAGTGCCAACCGTGGGTTCAAAAAATTTAATCCAAAGTCGCGTTACTAAATTTGAGCCATTCACTAAGCAATGGTCAATTAGCATCAGCTGACCAGTTGCTCCATTTACAAGTCCGTCACTTGTGTCTATATTGACGGTTACCATATATTTAGCAGTTGTTTTGAGATGAAGAGCATATGGCAACCCCTGTGTTTCAGAGGTTTTCATATTTTGAGCATATCTTAACGTGTTTTCTCTGTTTCGTGTAGATATGTTCGCAGTTTTCACTGTATCAACAGCAGTGGAAACCAACTCTTCCGTCCCAATTTGCCCTAGTTTTAGGGAATTGTAATTATTAACTTCTTCGTTAGAAGAAAATAAATGAATGGCATCATCAGGAACTTCGCTGGGTGAAACAACTCTTTGTTTAAGGAGCTCTATATCTGCAATTGTCATGCAAGCCTCAGACAAATGATTTAGGGCTTGAGCAAATGCATGGTCGCCTCTTTGGCGCATTATTTCTGTGAGCTCAAAATACTTAAAGTTGCTCCATAAGCTATTTCCTGCTAAAACGCTATAAGGATTAATTGTCCTCTCCGAAAATATCCAACTGTCTCCAACTGGGGAAAGCTGCTTTAGATCTCCAAAAACTATAATTGATTTTCCACCAAAACTTAAGTCAGGGCTTCGGAAAATTTGACGAAGCCGTTGATCCAAAATTGAAAGCATTTTAGAACCAACCATAGAAATTTCATCAATTATAATCAGTTGGAGATCAATCAACTTGCAATGAATTGTATTTAAACTATCATTGCTTAAAGGTCTTAAGGGACCAGAAGCCTGATTAATTGGAAGAGAAAACACTGAATGTAGAGTCAGTCCTCCAATTCCAAAAGCAGCTTTTCCAGTCGGAGCACATAATAAAACCTTTGCTGAATCCGTAGCACCAGGAAGCTTATTTGCTCGCCAAGTCACAGACTGATAGATGTTAGAAATCCGTCTGCTTTTTCCTACACCGGACCTTCCACCAACATATTCGTAAAAAACATTTTTACAAACAACATTATGCATCACATGTGCATAATAATGTCTTTGTTTGTAGTTGAGGAACCGAGTTAGCGAGCAAAGGTCATTATAGGAAACTAGTCTAATTAATTGAAGTTCGCCGTCTTCTTCAGGGTTGTTTGTCGCATTGTCATCCTCAAGAATATTTACGTTCCGCTCTATATTTGGAACTGCCAAAGCTCTAAACTCTTCGTCTAAAAATTGGGAGGCAGGTTCTTCCGCATCAGGAGCATTATCTCCCCTATCCTCTTGCAAATCTTCCAGAACTCTTTCTAACTCCATATCATCAAACACATCATAGTTCCTTTTCATTATCTTAATGACTTCATGGTTTACTCGGAATGTGTTTGCAATGTCGTTGGAAAGAAGTTCAGCTTCTTCATTTCGCCAAGGATAAAAGAGCATTAAATGCTCTCGGAAATAATCGGAAGGTGAAGAGTTTATGCTAAAGCGAACCCACCTTAGAATCAGGGGATGCCTACGTTTCTTAACGCAACCAGACCCATCCATCAGTGGATAACTTTGCTCAGCAACTTCATCTTCGTCATCTACCTCCACATCATTTGCTTCATCATAGTCTTCCCTATGATTAGCGGCAGATCGTGCATTCCGCTTGACAAATCTGTACCAAGCTGCGAAATCTGCTAAACAAATTCCTTCCAACTGCTCATGCCTTTGCACATATCGGTCAAGAATATTACGCTCAAAAATATCCACCGAGTTGTTTGGAAGTCGCTCTAATTCTTCATTTGAGCGAGCCAATCTAACTCGTTTGTCTGGATGACAAGTGTTTAAAAAAATAGTACCTTCACTTGCCTCCGACATATGCAGACCCAAAATATTGTAAGCTGCTTCTTGGGCCGATATTTCTGTAGCGTTAATAAACTTATTCCCTAGGTGCTGTAATTTCCTTTTAATAGAAATATTCCCATGGCTTATTTCTGCCATGGCTTCACGGAGCAACTGCGATACGCCTCTGTTTGATTTGTTTATGTAGTTAATGATATAACTACAACAGGCGTACGCATCTAGGATAAATTGAATATCCATATTAGCTCTGTGCAAGCCTAGAATATCTCTATTATAATTTGTTTCAAGGTGGGACAGAAAATTGTCAAAATTGTTTAAATATTCATTTAAGCTTCCTTAATTTTTTTAAACAAAGTTTTATGATCTTCAATATTGACTTCGTTTTCATCTATTGGATGCAAAATAAGCGTTTCGGGCATAGGAGGATATGGGGTATTAAACCGGGAGAACCCCTGTCCGCGAAACTCTCTTAGGCAAGAAGCACTATGCTTGTGGCGTTGATACTGAATTACTTCTTGTAGTTCAGTATCGTCTCCATTTGTAGTAATAAACCTATCAATAAAGTTTATTACTTGCTCGGTATTTTCGTCGTCTTCGAGCTTAGGAGCACCAGCAAGCCAGTACATGCCATGAGAATGCGGAGATCCTCTGTGCTGGAATTCGATTCTCCAATAAAAATGAGAAAGATTGAATTCCCCAAAAATATCGGTTTTGAACAATTTCATTAATTGTCGCAACCTGTAATCGAAGTATCGAGAGCACGTCACTGGATCGGATCGGATTAACCGAGCCTTTTCGGAGCTGGAAAGAGCTGCCGCTTCTTCCTCGCTTATAGCCCTATTATCCAATAGAAGAGACAGGATAACTAAAAGTTCATTCCACTTAGTTTCAGCAGCGGAAAGAGTTATGAAAAACGTTGGCAGCCCAAATTGTCGAATCATGGCTATAACTTTTTTTTTCTCAGCCTCCCAATGAGCTGGTGCAGACCGTAAGCCTTTTAGGATGTGGCAGCCATCATCAAGTTGCACAAGACGGTCAATAAATGATTCATCCCGTAGATTACCAACGGTAACTGCTCCCGACTTTTTGCGTAAAGCAATTGAAATTGAATTTTGTATGCGCTGCATTTCGTAAAATTTATACATGTATAAAACTTTTGGAACTACAGCGCAACGACGGTCGTAAAAACGGATTTGGGATCTGGCTTTTTTCGCATAGGTTGTATTTCCTTTAAATATTTCTCCGCAAGAAATAGTTGGAAAGGAAAGTTCCTCTGCGTCTTCGTCAAGCGTTAAGCTTGTTGGCCGACGGCCTTCACCCGGTGCCAATGCAATGCGCTGAATTGCAGTATCATTATTTTCCAATAATGTTTCATGGCCTCCGGGATTTAAATTTTTTTCGATCACTGCAGCATTTTGGGAGTGGTGTTGCTGGTGAAGAAGTTGCTCAACTGCTTCGCGATCAGATTCGTCAGCAATAAAAGGAATTTCATTATTTCCTTGAAGTTCTGTTAGCCAGGATTCGTTTAGTGAAATGTTGTGCTTTCTGTAGAGCTCGGTATTCACTAAGTACCGTACAGCTTCAAGAACCCGAGCGGGTCTAATAGTTTCAGTCATGAAATTGTGAGCGTACTCTAGTCTCCTTTTTAAATGGACTTGGATGACATGGGTAGAGTCGAAAGAGCGTGGAAGCGCAGTCACAATATCGGGAACTGAAATTGGAACATTCACCACTGCCCCTCTGATTCCACATTGCCTTTCATAGCCGAGGGAAATAATCCTCATAAAAGGGATTCTCGGTGAAATAAGGCGTTCTTCGAGGCAGGTGAGTCCATTTAAGCACTCAGGGATTTCTGGGAAATCGAACCCATTAGAAAGGCAGAGTGATGGGAGTTTGCCAAGAGAAATGGCACGACGACAAGTGTGGCAAAAGTTATATTTGCCGGACGGACTGGGAAATTTTCTTGACAAATAAAAGGCGTTGCCAACGTTTAGGAGAGGAAATTTAGAGGAGATAGCCAGGATGGATAATCCACCAACCTGCGAACGGAACCATGTTCCTCCACAGCAAATACAAATAGTCGTTGGGCCTTCCTTAATGTTCCTGTGATACAGATCCCTCGCTGATGATCGAATCCTATTTCGCTGTTGTCCTCGTTCCTGTTCCAGTTCATCCTCCGAAAGTTGAGCTCTTGCGTCCATGTTTCTTTGCGACTGCCTTTGGGAGGCATCGAGTCGATTTTGTGAGTCCATCCTAAAGTTTAATAATCGATCCTCTGCCATTTGCCGAATTTGTTCTTCCCGAATCCTCCGCTGTTGTCGTGTTTCCCGGCGTTGTGATGTGTTTATCCGTTGCTCCTGTGATCTAGCGATGGGATTCCTCCTGGTTGCTCTCCTGTTATCGGCGTCCCTTTCCCGTTCTCGCTGCCTGTCTTCCATATCCCTTCGTCGCTGTCGGTGCTCTCCAGTGTTCCTTTCCTGTTCCCTTGCACGTTCCTCTGGGTCCTCGCGATGAGCAGCTCGTGCTGCGGCATCCCGAATTCGCTCTGAAATTCGAAATTCGGGATTGTTCCTCCGAGAGGCATGGTCAGCAGTATTTTGCACCTGCTCTTGTCGCCGTTCCTCGGTGACCTCTCGACGAATAGCACGCGCTCCGGCGTCCCGTACCCGTTCAGGATTTCGGTACTCCGGAATAGTCCTCCGAGTAGAGTGCTCAGCAGTGTTTCGCAACTGCTCTCGTCGTCGCTCCTCGGGGTCCTCTCGACGGATCGCGTGTGCATCCATGTCCCGAACCCGTTCAGGATTTCGGTACTCCGGAATAGTCCTCCGAGTAGAGTGCTCAGCAGTGTTTCGCAACTGCTCTCGTCGTCGCTCCTTATGGTCCTCTCGACGGATCGCGTGTGCATCCATGTCCCGAACCCGTTCTAGGATTTCGGTTCTCCGGAATAGTCCTCCGAGTAGAGTGCTCAGCAGTGTTTCGCAATTGCTCTCGTCGTCGCTCCTCAGGGTCCTCTCGACGGATCGCGTGTGCATCCATGTCCCGAACCCGTTCAGGATTTCGGTACTCCGGAATAGTCCTCCGAGCAGAGTGCTCAGCAGTGTTTCGCAACTGCTCGTCGTCGCTCCTCGGGGTCCTCTCGACGGATCGCGTGTGCATCCATGTCCCGAACCCGTTCAGGATTTCGGTTCTCCGGAATAGTCCTCCGAGTAGAGTGCTCAGCAGTGTTTCGCAACTGCTCTCGTCGTCGCTCCTCGGGGTCCTCTCGACGGATCGCGTGTGCATCCATGTCCCGAACCCGTTCAGGATTTCGGTTCTCCGGAATAGTCCTCCGAGTAGAGTGCTCAGCAGTGTTTCGCAATTGCTCTCGTCGTCGCTCCTCGGGGTCCTCTCGACGGATCGCGTGTGCATCCATGTCCCGAACCCGTTCAGGATTTCGGTACTCCGGAATAGTCCTCCGAGCAGAGTGCTCAGCAGTGTTTCGCAACTGCTCTCGTCGTCGCTCCTCGGGGTCCTCTCGACGGATCGCGTGTGCATCCATGTCCCGAACCCGTTCAGGATTTCGGTTCTCCGGAATAGTCCTCCGAGTAGAGTGCTCAGCAGTGTTTCGCAACTGCTCTCGTCGTCGCTCCTCGGGGTCCTCTCGACGGATCGCGTGTGCATCCATGTCCCGAACCCGTTCAGGATTTCGGTTCTCCGGAATAGTCCTCCGAGTAGAGTGCTCAGCAGTATTTCGCAACTGCTCTCGTCGTCGCTCCTCAGAGTCCTGTCGACGGGTTGCACGTGCCTCCATATCCCGAGCCCGCTCAGAAACACGATAGTCCAGGTCCTGTCGACGATTCGAATGTCTTGCAGCATCCTGAATACGCTCTTCAGAACGGATTTCTGGGTTAGTCCTCCGAGATGCATGCTCAGCAGTGTTTCGCAACTGCTCTTGTCTTCGCTCCTCAGAGTCCTCCCGACGAGTTAAATGCGCTTGTGCGTCCCGAATCCGTTCAAGGTTGCGAACCCTTTCGCTTCTCCGCTGCGCGCGTGCAGTGGAATCCTGAGCACGACTTTCCTCCCGAAAGTTAGGGTTATTGCCGCGAACATTGGCGATATGTTGAGAGTTCCGAGCTCTTATTTGGGACGCATTCCTTTCATAGCGGACTCTACTGCGGCTTAAAGCTCCTTGGCGGCGTTGCTCCTGGGACAAGCGTGTTACACGTGGCATTTCTTATAGCGCTGCATGAAAAAATAAAAATTATGGAATGATAGCATATAAAATCACCTACATGGAATGCCGTCCACGGGTATAATAAGATTTTAGGAAAATTTTACTCGAAAACAATTTTTTAATTTTACCACTGATACAAATTACTTTCTCACTCTTTTGCACTGTTAAACAAGAAAGGAAAGCTAACTTCGGGCGGAGCCGAAGTTGATATACCCTTGCAGAATACTCTGTAAATTATATTCTCAAAATTATTCATAAGATGCATTCTTAATACTCATAAAAATCCCAACTTCCTAACTTTAAAAACACCAAAGTTAGTGGCATTTCCAATCGTTCAGTTATATGGCAGCTATAGGATATAGTCGGCCGATCTCTATGAAATTTGATAGGTCGGATTGATTGGCTAAAAATAAAACCCATAGAAAATCCCAACTTCATAACTTAACAAAAACCAAAGTTATGGCATTTCCAATCAATCAGTTATATGGCGGCTATAAGATATAGTCGGCCGATCCTTATGAAATTTGGTAGGTCGAATTGATTGGTCAAATATAAAACCCATAGAAAATCCCAACTTCCTAACTTCACAAACACCAAAGTTATGGCATTTCCGATAAATCAGTTATATGGCAGCTAAAGGATATAGTCGGCCGATCCCTTTGAAATTTGGTAGGTCGAATTGATTGGCCAAATATAAAACCCATAGAAAATTTCAACTTCCTAACTTTACAAACACCAAAGTTATGGCATTTCCGATCATTCAGTTATATGGCAGCTATAGGATATAGTCGGCCGATCCCGGTCGTTCCGACATATATACTGCGTGCAAAGGAAAGAAGGGTGTGTGCAAAGTTTCAACTCGATAGCTTTAAAACTGAGAGACTAGTTTGCGTAGAAACAGACAGACGGACAGACGGACAGACGGACAGACAGACGGACAGACGGACATGGCTATATCTACTCAGGAGGTGATCCTGATCAAGAATATATATACTTTATAGGGTCGGAGATGTCTCCTTCACTGCGTTGCACACTTTTGACCAAAATTATAATACCCTCTGCAAGGGTATAAAAATACTTCCGCTCTCTTTAAATTTTTGCACTTGAAAAAATACTTCCGCTCTCTTTAAATTTTTGCACTTGAAAAAATACTTTTCACTAACTGGCAGAGTAACGTCGTCACTCTATAAATTTTTTCATCGACTGATCTACGAATTATAGGATTTCTGAATATATAATCAAGTTAGGCAATATCCCAAATAAAAATGAATTGTCCCATGACCCTTTTAAGGTTCTCTAGTTTGACCCTTTTCAAAAAGGCAATGAAAATGCATTTTTTATGTACCTGGCTACCTGTTGTGCAATTTAGGTCCTAATTTGTAGTGCTATTTTTTCCGATTCGACCATCAAAAAAGGGTATACCTGATATTGTACAGTTACAAAGCCACTCCATAAATTGCACTCATACCTGCGTTACCGGTTGCGCAATTCAGGTTCTTTGCACAATTCTGGCCCCTTGCACGTGTTCATTGAACCAATTAAGGGTTTGCCAATTATACCTGCTTATAATGGAATAATCCCTTGGATTTCTTTGAATAAAATGTCTCTGTTATCTAAAAAATAAAGGGTTGTAAACTTAAGCGTTACTGTCACTCCTTTGCATTATAAAAGAGGCTGAAAGGGTAGATATGTTAGAATGCATCAT
>JAECXJ010000097.1:0-61307 GCA_018152295.1 Drosophila carrolli | reverse complement strand
TTTTTGTATTTAATACAATCAATTTAATTATTTTAGTTTTTCGTAATTCTTATCTGTGTTTTCTTTTCCTATATCCCCGCCGTTTCTCTTTTGTGCATGCACTTTAACTTATTTACGCTCCCGCCTCTCTTGCTCTCTTTGCTTTTGAAAGTTCTAAGCGTGCAGTTTCTGCGCTCTTGCGGTACTTATAACTGCTCGCTTATAAATTTCAATTTCGCTTTCTTGGTACAGTGGTAAATAAATAAAATGAATAATAAAAATTTAGTCTGCTTCCGAAAAAAATGCAGCCTCGTAATCAGGGCTGACCAGTCTGATATGATTTGCTGGCTGTGTGAAAATATGGTGCACACCAAGTGCGCCGGTTTTACTGGCCGGACAAGTGATGACCTTTCAAAGGGGCCCAATTTGCAGTTTTGTTGTGACGCTTGTGTCGAGGTTGCGAACGAGATGAAATCGTTCATGCGCCAAACTAAAGGCGGCCTGATGGGACTGATTAGCTGTTTCGGATTGGCTAGAGATAGTTTTCGCCGAGCTGATGATCTCCTATCTGCGCTGGACTCGCAGTTTAATAGTCGTAAGCTATTAGAAGAGTCCCCTAAGCGCAAAAAGGCCGCTGGTGGTAAGGAGCAAAAGGGGAACACCCCGCAACCGAAATCAAAAGAACAACAGAGCATTCCGGCGGATCAGCAGCAAACCCTCAAATGTTGCTAAGATCAGCAGCTAAAAAAGATTCGGTATCCGAACAATCCGTTACAGAATGCATGCAACCAGGGACTTCTAAGAATTCCGATTTGTCCGGAGTGGTTTCACAATTAGTGGATCCTCTTATATCTCAGAATGTAGCATCACCACCATAAGGGACTACTGAGTCCGGACAACCGGCTCAAGTTGGTTTTGCAGAAACAATGTCTGCTCCACCAAAATCCCTTACAGTGGTTCCACTAAAGAAACTAATTTTCTTTTCTCGGCTTTCCCCTGATCAAACATCTTCTGATGTATTGCCTTATATACAACACAAAACTAAAGCCGATAGTAATAGTGTAAAGGTGGAAAAGTTTAAGTTTTCTTATGCTAGAGACATTGCATCTTTCAAGATAACTGTCCCTAACGAGTTTTTTGGAGACATATGCTCGGGCGACTTTTGGCCGGATAATATGGTTGTAAAAGAGTTCGAGACTAAGATAAAGAAGAAGAAGAAGGGGCGCTTGGGAGTAAAACTTCCTAGTCGAGGCCAAACCACTGTACCAATTTCAAGAAACTAACTTTTAACCTCCTTCTTTCCTATTAGAATGCAAGAGGCTTGCGTAGCAAGCTCAAAAAAATGTATTCTGATTGCCTTTCCATTGCATCTCATATTATCGTGTTGACAGAAACTTGGTTAAAGCCGGAGATCTTTAGCTCGAAGTTTTTCCAGGTAAGTACACAATATATAGGTATGACCGTCCCTCTAGACGGGGAGGTTGAGTCTTAATTGGAGTTGATTCAAACTTCCCTTCTGAGGAGTTATTTTTTGATGAATTCAATACCATTGAATTTTTTTTTTGTAAAGTTATCGCTTCCTGGTAACTTTATATACATAACTTGCTCATATATTCCGCCGTTGTCTAAACTTCCTGATTATTTAAATCACCTATCCGTTATTAAGTCCGTTGCAAATAAGCTTTCCGATAGGGATCAGTTGATAGTTCTAGGTGATTTTAATATTCCTGGAGTTACTTGGTCCACTGAGGATGGATCGAATGTCTTACTACCTATAGCACAGCATGATTTTATTGATGGCCTGCTTGACATATCTCTATCTCAAGTAAACCATGTTCGAAATTCATTAGGTCGCCTACTTGATTTGTGTTTTGTATCAAATCCTGAAGGTGTGTTTCTATCCAGAGTAGCACCACTCACGCAACCTGAAAATTCATATCATCCAACAATCGAACTTTCATTTGATACGGCTAGCGTTATAGAAGAAAAATCAGAAAAATCCAAACGAATGCATTGTTTTCGCAAGGCAGACTTTCTGAGGCTAAATAAT
Organism: Drosophila carrolli; assembly: GCA_018152295.1. Taxonomy (NCBI): domain Eukaryota; kingdom Metazoa; phylum Arthropoda; class Insecta; order Diptera; family Drosophilidae; genus Drosophila; species Drosophila carrolli. The sequence continues at coordinate 59,278 of JAECXJ010000097.1, read as the reverse complement.
TTTATTTCTGGCTTTAATTGGTCTGATCTTTACTTATGCATTAATATGTCCGATGCAGTTAATGTTTTTTACACTGCAATAAACTCATTTTTTAATTCCTGTGTTCCGTGGTACTATCCGTCAACTTCCAATAAATCACCTTGGTTTAGCAAAGAGTTGACACACTTAAGAAAATGTAAAGTCCAGACTTTTTAGGAAATATAAAAATACCGGTTCTCAATCTGTTTTTACTAGATATTTAAGTGCTCGGTCAAGATTTACCGTGCTTAATGCTCAGTGTTATAATAGTTACTTTAACCGTTGTAAGGTCCAGTTCTCTCAGGACCCGAAACAGTTTTATAATTTTGTTAACACCAAGCGTAAATCTAATTCTTTTCCTTCCTCGATGTCGTTCGAAAACATGACGGCAACCACTGATCAGGCAATAGCCGATTTATTTGCCCAATTTTTTCAAACGACTTACTCTACTTTAGATTATTCATCACAGCCTTATTCTTACACCATGTCCAAGTCAAACCTCATATTCTGTCCCACTTTAACAGAAAGCTCTCTTCTTTTGGATCTTCTTCGTATTAAGCCTGTTTATTCGCCAGGGCCCGATGGTATTCCTGGGTGCGTGCTTAGGTATTGCGCTAAGGCCCTGTGCAAACCTCTTCACAAGTTGTTTACCTTATCTCTAGAAACCTCCCAATTCCCAAATATTTGGAAGGAATCATTTGTTATTCCTCTTCTCAAAAAAGATAACAAGTTAGAAGCCAGTAACTACAGAGGTATTTCTAAGTTGTCAGCTATTCCTAAGCTTTTTGAAAAAATTATTACTCCTCATTTGCAGCACCTTTGTAGATCAATCATTTCTCCGTGTCAACACGGATTTATAAAACGTAGATCCACAATCACAAACCTTCTAGAGCTCACTTCATTTGTGATAAAACAGACGTCATTTACACTGACTTTAGTAAAGCATCTGTAAATCACTTACTTCTCATTCAAAAACTTGACCTTTTAGGTTTTCCAGTTGATCTGCTTAAATGGATTTCAAGTTATCTAAATGGCAGGTCACAAAGGGTCCTTTTTAAAAATTCAATTTCTGAAATTCTCCGTGTTACCTCCGGTGTCCCACAAGGGAGCCATCTGGGTCCGTTACTTTTTACATTATTTATTAACGATCTTCCATCGATTATAAGTCATTCTCGCGTACTTGATGATGTTAAGTTGTGCCTGCAGTATAAGGACATTTCCTGCCATTTAGACTTGCAATCCGATCTAGATAATTTTCAAAACTGGTGCCGAGTTCTCTTGGACCCTAAACTAAAATTTTCTAATCACATTTCGTCCATGGTTAATAAAGCCAGAGGAGTGCTTGGATTTATTAAAAGGTGGTCAAAAGAATTCGATGATCCTAATTTGACTAAAACTTTTTTATTTCGCTAGTCCGTCCGATTCTGAGTATGGCTCTCCCGTCTGGAGTCCACAATACGGAATACATATTGGTCGTATTGAATCTGTACAAAAAACTTCCTTCTTTTTGCTTTACGGCGCCTAAACTGGGATGCAAACCTTATCTTACCTTCTTATTCTAGTAGACTTCTTTTGATTAATTTACCATCCCTAGCCAACCGTAGAACGATGCTTGGTACTATCTTTATTTATAACCTTATACATGGTGATATTGACTGCCCCGACTTGTTAAGTCGGCTAAACTTTTCTGTGCCAAGTAGATTAACTAGAAATTATTTTCCCCTAATTTTAAATCATTGTAGATCTAACTATGCCTTGCATGAGCCTTTCAGAGTATTATGTTCTGACTATAATAGACTTTTTCCTGTAATATCAAATCTTGACTCTCTGCCGCTCCTAAAACGATTGATACTGCTTCATTGGCACAAGATTGATCTAACTATTACTTTTTTCCCCGGACCTTTACCTTTATTTTCCTATCTCGCGTCTATCTTATCGCGAATCGTGCCGTACGATACACGGCTGCGCCCCTCGGTCGGTTGGGCGGGTAAGTGGGCCGCGTAAAAAAAACAAAAAAAAAAAAAAAACAAACATCAGTTTAGTGTTATAAGAATTGAATGGTAAACATTTTTAATAAGGTCACTTAATTAGTTTAGGCTGTGCGTTGATTCTTAGTTTTCAATGAACAGTTTTATATATACTGCCCCCCTGCCCATTTCCAAAGCCCAGCGGAAAAAATGAGGAAGATTCTTAGATTTTCAAAAATCGATAAAAAATAGTAAACATTAAAATATCCAATATTAAATTAAATAGAATCTTTATTATGTAGAGGACTAAATTTTGGCCTAAAATCGCATCGATTGATTAACGCGTTTAGCGTCCAGATTTTTTGGGGGCAGGTTTGGGGGCAGGTTTGTGACCAAAATAAATCTTAGAAAATCAGTTTAGTGTTATAAGAATTGAATGGTAAAAAATTTTAATAGGGTCATTTAATTAGTTTAGGCTGTGCGTTGATTCTTAGTTTTCAATGAACAGTTTTATATATATAGATGATTGCCCCCTGCCCTTTTCCAAAAGCCCAACGGCTTGAACGCTTTGACGGGGTTTATTCGTGTGTGTTGCTGGTATAATTTAATTTTAATTTATTGTTAATTTATTGTTAAGTTTAATTTAGTTTTAAGTTTTTAATTTTAAGTTTTAAAAAAGAAAGCAAGATCAGCCGCCGCACAAATATTGTACTGCACAGAGTCAGAGAGATAGAGAGAGACAGTGCGAGAGAATGCATTCGGTGATCAATGATTGTGTATAATTTGTTGGAATTATTATTCCTACTTTAGGCTAATGTAACTTTTTTTAGAATTGACCTAGAGCTTCAGTAAAACCATATGAATCCTTAAAGTATCAGGATTCCCTAGATAAATTTTCATATTGCTAATTGACTTAGATCAGTGTTTTTTTTCCGTTAGGAAAAAATGAGGAAAAATTCTTAGATTTTCAAAAATCGATAAAAAATAGTAAACATTAAAATATACAATATTAAATTAAATAGAATCTTCATTATGTAGAGGACTAAATTTTAGCCAAAAATCGCATCGATTAATTAACGCGTTTAGCGTCCAGATTTTGTTATAGAAATTGGGGGTTTTTTGCCACTGGAAGAAAATGGGGGCATGTTTGTGACCAAAATAAATCTTAGCAAATCAGTTTAGTGTTATAAGAATTGAATGGTAAACAATTTTAATAAGGTCACTTAATTAGTTTAGGCTGTGCGTTGATTCTTAGTTTTCAATGAACAGTTTTATATATACTGCCCCCCTGCCCATTTCCAAGCCCAACGGCTTGAACGCTTTGACAGGGTTTATTCGTGTGTGTTGCTGGTATAATTTAATTTTAATTTATTGTTAATTTATTGTTAAGTTTAATTTAGTTTTAAGTTTTTAATTTTAAGTTTTAAAAAGAAAGCAAGATCAGCCGCCGCACAAATATTGTACTGCACAGAGTCAGAGAGAGATAGAGAGAGACAGTGCGAGAGAATGCATTCGGTGTTCAATGCTTGTGTATAATTTGTTGGAATTATTATTCCTACTTTAGGGTAATGTAACTTTTTTAGAATTGACCTAGAGCTTCAGTAAAACCACCATATGAATCCTTAAAGTATCAGGATTCCCTCGATAAATTTTCATATTGCAATTGACTTAGATCAGTGTTTTTTGCCGTTAGGAAAAAATGAGGAAGATTCTTAGATTTTCAAAAATCGATAAAAAATAGTAAACATTAAAATATCCAATATTAAATTAAATAGAATCTTCATTATGTAGAGGACTAAATTTTGGCCAAAAATCGCATCAATTAATTAACGTTTAGCGTCCAGATTTTTTTATAGAAATTGGGGGTTTTTTGCCACTGGAAGAAAATGGGGGCATGTTTGTGACCAAAATAAATCTTAGCAAATCAGTATAGTGTTATAAGAATTGAATGGTAAACAATTTTAATAAGGTCACTTAATTAGTTTAGGCTGTGCGTTGATTCTTAGTTTTCAATGAACATTTTTATATATACTGCCCCCTGCCCATTTCCAAAGCCCAGCGGCTTGAACGCTTCGACGGGGTTTATTCGTGTGTGTTGCTGGTATAATTTAATTTTAATTTATTGTTAATTTATTGTTAAGTTTAATTTAGTTTTAAGTTTTTAATTTTAAGTTTTAAAAAGAAATCAAGATCAGCAGCCGCACAAATATTGTACTACACAGAGTCAGAGAGAGAGAGAGAGACAGTGCGAGAGAATGCATTCGGTGATCAATGCTTGTGTATAAGTTGTTGGAATTATTATTCCTACTTTAGGGTAATGTAACTTTTTTAGAATTGACCTAGAGCTTCAGTAAAACCACCATATGAATCTTAAAGTATCAGGATTCCCTCGATAAATTTTCATATTGCAATTGACTTAGATCAGTGTTTTTTGCCGTTAGGAAAAAATGAGGAAGATTCTTAGATTTTCAAAAATCGATAAAAAATAGTAAACATTAAAATATCCAATATTAAATTAAATAGAATCTTCATTATGTAGAGGACTAAATTTTGGCCAAAAATCGCATCGATTAATTAACGTTTAGCGTCCAGATTTTTTTATAGAAATTGGGGGTTTTTTGCCACTGGAAGAAAATGGGGGCATGTTTGTGACCAAAATAAATCTTAGCAAATCAGTATAGTGTTATAAGAATTGAATGGTAAACAATTTTAATAAGGTCACTTAATTAGTTTAGGCTGTGCGTTGATTCTTAGTTTTCAATGAACATTTTTATATATACTGCCCCCCTGCCCATTTTTAAAGCCCAGCGGCTTGAACGCTTCGACGGGGTTTATTCGTGTGTGTTGCTGGTATAATTTAATTATACCCTTGCAGAGGGTATTATAATTTTGGTCAAATGTGTGCAACGCAGTGAAGGAGACATCTCCGACCATATAAAGTATATATATTCTTGATCAGGATCACCTCCTGAGTTGATATAAGCATGTCCGTCTGTCCGTCTGTCTGTCCGTCTGTCTGTCCGTCTGTCTGTCCGTCTGTCTGTTTCTACGCGAACTAGTCTCTCAGTTTTAAAGATATCGAATTGAAACTTTGCACACATCTTTCTTTCCTTTGCACGCAGTATATAAGTCGGAACGGCCGGGATCGGCCGACTATATCCTATAGCTGCCATATAACTGAACGATCGGAAATGCCATAACTTTGGTGTTTTTAAAGTTAGGAAGTTGGGATTTTCTATGGGTTTTACATTTGGCCAATCAATATTACGTACCAAATTTTATAAGGATCAGCCGACTATATCCTATAGCTGCCATATAACTGAACGATCGGAAATGTCACAACTTTGGTGTTTGTAAAGTTAGAAAGTTGGGATTTTCTATGGGTTTTACATTTGGCCAATCAAATTGACGTACCAAATTTTATAACGATCGGCCGACTATATCCTAGAGCTGCCATATAACTGATTGATCGGAAATGCCATAACTTTGGTGTTTGTAAAGTTAGGAAGTTGGGATTTCTATGGGTTTTATTTTTTGGCCAATCAATCCGACTTACCAAACTTCATAAGGATCGGCCGACTATATCTTATAGCTGCCATATAACTGAACGATTGGAAATGCCATAACTTTGGTGATAAGAATGCATCATATGAATAATTTTGGAGAATATAATTGACAGAGTATTCTGCAAGGGTATATCAACTTCGGCTCCGCCCGAAGTTAGCTTTCCTTTCTTGTTTTTATTTATTGTTAATTTATTGTTAAGTTTAATTTAGTTTTAAGTTTTTAATTTTAAGTTTTAAAAAAGAAATCAAGATCAGCAGCCGCACAAATATTGTACTACACAGAGTCAGAGAGAGAGAGAGACAGTGCGAGAGAATGCATTCGGTGATCAATGCTTGTGTATAAGTTGTTGGAATTATTATTCCTACTTTAGGGTAATGTAACTTTTTTAGAATTGACCTAGAGCTTCATTAAAACCACCATATGAATCCTTAAGGTATCAGGATTCCCTCGATAAATTTTCATATTGCTAATTGACTTAAATCAGTGTTTTTTGCCGTTAGGAAAAAATGAGGGAAGATTCTTAGATTTTCAAAAATCGATAAAAAAAATAGTAAACATTAAAATATTCAATATTTAATTAAATAGAATCTTTATTATGTAGAGGACTAAATTTTGGCCTAAAATCGCATCGATTGATTAACGTTTAGCGTCCAGATTTTTTTATAGAAATTGGGGGTTTTTTGCCACTGGAAGAAAATGGGGGCATGTTTGTGACCAAAATAAATCTTAGCAAATCAGTATAGTGTTATAAGAATTGAATGGTAAACAATTTTAATAAGGTCACTTAATTAGTGATTGCGTTGATTCTTAGTTTTCAATGAACATTTTTATATATACTGCCCCCCTGCACATTTCCAAAGCCCAGCGGCTTGAACGCTTCGACGGGGTTTATTCGTGTGTGTTGCTGGTATAATTTAATTTTAATTTATTGTTAATTTATTGTTAAGTTTAATTTAGTTTTAAGTTTTTAATTTTAAGTTTTAAAAAGAAATCAAGATCAGCAGCCGCACAAATATTGTACTACACAGAGTCAGAGAGAGAGAGAGAGACAGTGCGAGAGAATGCATTCGGTGATCAATGCTTGTGTATAAGTTGTTGGAATTATTATTCCTACTTTAGGGTAATGTAACTTTTTTAGAATTGACCTAGAGCTTCATTAAAACCACCATATGAATCCTTAAGGTATCAGGATTCCCTCGATAAATTTTCATATTGCTAATTGACTTAAATCAGTTTTTTTTTGCTGTTAGGAAAAAATGAGGAAGATTCTTAGATTTTCAAAAATCGATAAAAAATAGTAAACATTAAAATATCCAATATTTAATTAAAAAGAATCTTTATTATGTAGAGGACTAAATTTTGGCCTAAAATCGCATCGATTGATTAACGTTTAGCGTCCAGATTTTTTTATAGAAATTGGGGGTTTTTTGCCAGTGGAAGAAAATGGGGGCATGTTTGTGACCAAAATAAATCTTAGCAAATCAGTATAGTGTTATAAGAATTGAATGGTAAACAATTTTAATAAGGTCACTTAATTAGTTTAGGCTGTGCGTTGATTCTTAGTTTTCAATGAACATTTTTATATATACTGCCCCCCTGCACATTTCCAAAGCCCAGCGGCTTGAACGCTTCGACGGGGTTTATTCGTGTGTGTTGCTGGTATAATTTAATTTTAATTTATTGTTAATTTATTGTTAAGTTTAATTTAGTTTTAAGTTTTTAATTTTAAGTTTTAAAAAGAAATCAAGATCAGCAGCCGCACAAATATTGTACTACACAGAGTCAGAGAGAGAGAGAGACAGTGCGAGAGAATGCATTCGGTGATCAATGCTTGTGTATAAGTTGTTGGAATTATTATTCCTACTTTAGGGTAATGTAACTTTTTTAGAATTGACCTAGAGCTTCATTAAAACCACCATATGAATCCTTAAGGTATCAGGATTCCCTCGATAAATTTTCATATTGCTAATTGACTTAAATCAGTGTTTTTTTGCCGTTAGGAAAAAATGAGGAAGATTCTTAGATTTTCAAAAATCGATAAAAAATAGTAAACATTAAAATATCCAATATTTAATTAAATAGAATCTTTATTATGTAGAGGACTAAATTTTGGCCAAAAATCGCATCGATTGATTAACGCGTTTAGCGTCCAGATTTTTTTTATAGAAATTGGCGGTTTTTTGCCACTGGAAGAAAATGGGGGCAGGTTTGTGACCAAAATAAATCTTAGAAAATCAGTTTAGTGTTAGAAGAATTGAATGGTAAACATTTTAATAGGGTCATTTAATTAGTTTAGGCTGTGCGTTGATTCTTAGTTTTCAATGAACAGTTTTAGATATATAAATGATTGCCCCCTGCCCTTTTCCAAAAGCCCAACGGCTTGAACGCTTTGACGGGGTTTATTCGTGTGTGTTGCTGGTATAATTTAATTTTAATTTATTGTTAATTTATTGTTAAGTTTAATTTAGTTTTAAGTTTTTAATTTTAAGTTTTAAAAAGAAATCAAGATCAGCAGCCGCACAAATATTGTACTATACAGAGTCAGAGAGAGTTCGCAGAGTGAGTAGTCAGTGAGTGTAGATGTGTTTTCAATTACCTCCTGAGTTTTTCCAATTAGAAAGCCTTAAACAGCCCTGAAAAGGTAAACGATGTGAACAGCGTGATCCCCATAGGAGGCGGTACGTATTAGGGTGGGTCTGTGCGTTGAGTACACCATATTTTAGCGTTTAGATCAGCTAAAACTGGTGCTCCACCGAGGGTAGGGGGGAGAAAACAAAAACAAAGTTTTTCCCGCGGGCGATCTGCGCGTTTCCCTTTTTTGGCAACTGGACAAACAGCTGATCACTCCGATAGTGCTGGAAAGCGCTCAAACCACAGCCAGAATCGGAAACAGAAACCAGCCGCTACTATCAGCTAGGAAAAATTGCATAATTCTAGGCTCGGGGCTCTGGGGACCGAAAAGGGGCGGTATAACCCCCATCGTTAGAAAGTCTAGGAGAAATCTGAGACCAGCGAGGGAACCCCTGTCGCGGACGGTGAAAGACCAATGGACCAGGCAAACCCCTTCGCAAAAAGCACAGCGATGGCCAGATCGCCAACGCTGCAGGCGCAGCATAAGGTTGAACATCAGCCAAAACAAGCGGAGGCAATCACGTCCCTGGAGGACATTATTGCGAAAATAGGCCTTGCCGTGAATGGCCACAGGGTCGTCAAACAGCCGATGCGCGATCTCCTAACAGAGCTGGTAGAGCTGCATTAAACGGCAGTGGCCTCCATCAAGCAGGAGGAAGCCACAGGAAAGGAGTGCAGGGAAAGTGCCACGCAAACCACACCGAGAGCCGAACAGCGTGATAACAAGCTGTGTGGAAAAGAAAGGATAGTAGCGACACCAAAAAGGGCAAGGGAGCCAGCAGCTGGCCAAAAATGCACGCCACCAATGAAGAGGGTACATCGGGAACGGATACATGAGAAGCGACAAGAAGATTTCCAGCAAGGGAAATTCCAAAAGGCAGCTCAGGGCCAGACCAGACGCCATCGTGGTTGCAAGAGTCGGGGAGATTACCTACGCGGAACTTCTCAAGGCCGTTAAAGGAGACTCCACGTTAAAACACGTCAGTGGGGACGTACAGACCATCCGTAAGACGGCCAAAGGAGATCTTTTGCTGCAGCTGAAGAAGTCTCCAGACCACAGCGCGGAGGAGGTTAAAAAGGCAGTCGGAAACGCTCTCGGGGTTAAAGCAGTTGTAAGGGCCCTGACCAAGCAAACCAGACTTGAGGTCATGGACTTAGACGAAGACACAACCAAGGAGGAGATAGTGGAGGCTCTAAACAGTAAGCTAGGCGATACCCCTCTTTCGGAGGAGGCCGTAAAGTCGCTGAGAGCCACCAGAAACGGCCTGCAGATAGCCACACTAATGTTGCCAACACCCACAGCGTACAAGCTGGTAAACTTGGGGAAAATAAGGATTGGATGGGTGATCTGCCGGATTAAACCCATTTTTTCGCCAAAACGCTGCTATAAGTGTCTCGCGTTCGGCCATATCTCGTCGAACTGCACGGAAAAAACGGATTTGCGCGGAGCATGTTTCAAGTGTGGTGGAAAAGACCACGAGGCCAGAAGCTGCAATAGGGATCCACATTGCCTACTCTGCGCGCAGAAAAGAGATCTTCCAACAAACCACGCGTCTGGGAGCTTAAAATGCCCAGCGTATGTCGAGGCGGTAAAATCTCAACAAAGATGCTAAGGGTCATGCAGCTAAACCTCAACCACTGCAGGGTAGCCCAGGACCTTCTCACCCATACAATTTCCGAGCTCAAAATAGACCTGGCAATTCTGAGCGAACCCTTTAAAGCAATTAGATCCAACACGTGGGTCACGGATCAATTGGGAAAAGCAGCAATCTGGACATGTGGGCAACCGGCCCAACATCTAGCATGCGTGAAAGCATCAAAAGGAGTCAGCCTCAACAAACGCCAGAGGAAGAGTGGTCACTAAGACGTTCGCATCGGTGGACGTTCTCCTACAAAACAGGGGTTCTACCCCTACATTTAGGAGAGCGGGAGCGCAGTCCATAATCGACCTCACCTACTTAAGCGCAAGCTTGGCGGCGACGGCGACCTGGGAAATTAGCGAGACCTACACGGCGAGCGACCATAGTGCAATTATAAGCACCATCCGCATGAGAAGAACCGCCACAACGACAATTACTCGAGGACACTACAAAGAAAATACGCTCGACATACCAGCATTTAGAGCGGCCCTGGAAGGGATGGAATTAGCGGAAAATGAACGGGCATTGATGGCAAAGGTCAAGGAAGCCTGCGACGCCAGCATGCAGCGCAGTAAAAGCTTCAAGGGGCGCAAGCCAGTCTACTGGTGGAACCAAGCGATTGAGGAGGCACGCCGCGAATGCATAAGCGCTAGGAGAGCATACCATAGGGCCCGCGGAACCGAAGCCTTCCATATACTCAGGGAAGTTTTCACCCAAAAGAGGAAGATCCTAAAGCGGAAAATAAAAAGCAGCAAAAGGCGGTGCTTCCTGCAACTCTGCGATGAAGCAGAAAACGACTTGTGGGGAAAGGCCTACAAGGTGGTAATGAAAAAAACCAACGCCGTCAAAAACGTGACCCCAACAGGCTCCGAGAAACTGGGAGAGATTATAAAGCACCTTTTCCCAGCGCAGGAAACGAGGCAAGCGGAAGCGTTTGGTGTCCCGGACCACCAGATTCCGCCGGTTACCCTACAGGAGCTGGTCAACATAGCCCAGAAGGTACCAAACAACAAGGCACCAGGGCCAGATGGGATCCCAAATCGGGCACTCAAACTTGCCATCAGCATGTACCCGAGCACCTTTGCCAGTGCATACACTAAGTGCCTGGCCCAAGCCTGCTTCCCAGAACGGTGGAAACAGCAAAAGCTGGTGCTTATTCCAAAGCCAGGAAAAGACAAGGATGAACCGTCGGCTTATAGGCCCATTTGCCTTCTAGACACGGCCGGCAAAATATTGGAAAGTATTGTCAGTGCAAGACTCGGAGAGGCAATAGAGGTTGCCGGAGGGCTCTCAGAAAGTCAGTATGGCATTAGAAAGGCGCGTTCAACCCTAGATGCCAGGCAGGCCATAGAAGGCAAAAGGTGGCTGGGAGGAAACAACAATACTGTTTGGTGGCAACATCAAAAACGCCTTCAACTCGGCATCCTGGAGCAGAATAATGGCCTCACTCGGGATGCTGAACATCCCAAAGTACTTGCAGGCGATTGTTAGCGACTACCTGAGCGACAGGTGGCTCCACTATGACACGGACGAAGGACCTCAACGCTACAAAATCACAGGAGGAGTGCCACAAGGGTCCGTCCTAGGCCCATTATTGTGGAACACCATGTACGATGGTATCCTGCGACTAAACTTCCAGCAGGGCGTAAACGTTGTTGGCTTCGCGGACGACGTCGCGGTCATAGTGGTCAAAAAGTCCATAGCTGAGGTAGAAAGCTCTACAAACGCAGCAATCAGCATGATAAGTGAGTGGCTACAAATCGTAGGACTTGAACTGGCTGAGCAGAAAACCGAGGCGGTACTCATCAGCAGCAGGAAAAAAGTGGAAACGGCACGAATCACTGTGGGCGGAGCCCAAGTGGAGACGAAAAGGGCTATAAAATACCTAGGTGTCATGCTGGACACCAGGCTGTCCTACAGGGAGCACCTGCAGGCGACTCATAAGAGGGCTCACGGAGTCACGATGGCAGTGTCCCGAATGATGCTTAACCATAGAGGCCCAAAATCCACGAGCAGGAAGCTACTGTTTAACGTAGCAAAGTCGTCCATCATGTATGCAGCACCAATATGGGCCGAGGCGACAACAAAAAACAGCTACATAAAGGCCATAGAGTCGGACTACAGAATAGGAGCTCTTAGGGTAGCCTCCGCCTTCCGCACGGTCGCTACAGAGGCCATTCTGGTCATCAGTGGTATAACACCAGTCGAGCCCGCAGTTGTTGAGGCCAAGGAGAACTTTGAAGCGAGAAAATTAGCTGACACACAGGCGGACCACCGCTTGGCAAGACTAAGGTCAAGAACAAAGTCCCTTGAAAACTGGCAGCAAAGATGGGATAGGGCAGAAACCGGCCGGTGGACGCACCGACTCATCCCCAATATAGCGGCTTGGGTAAACAGACCACACGGCGAATTAACGTTCCATCTGACACAGGTGCTGGGCGGACATGGATGCTTTAAGGAGTATTTACATCGCTTCGGCCACGAGACAAGCCCAATCTGCGATACCTGCGGAACAGTGGAAAATGCCGAACACGCACTAACCACATGTGTCAGGTTCGGAGAAGAGCGCCGAAGAGCTGAACAAATCCTGGGGACCCCGATCACAGTGGAGGGACTTGTTCCTAGTATGCTGGAGAGTCAGGATAACTGAACAGCTGTATGCAGCTGCTGCGGAAGTCACGACGGAACTGAGGCGGCTGGAACGCATAAGGAACGAGAGGTCCTAAACAGGCCAGCCAGCCTTGCGAAGCAATGCTTCACGGCAGTCCCGCAAGCCTGGATATCATATGTATATTTATTTATTTTGTCTATGTATGTAATTTATGAATACAAAAAAAAAAAAAACAGAGTCAGAAAGAGAGAGAGAGAGACAGTGCGAGAGAATGCATTCGGTGAGCAATGCTTGTGTATAATTTGTTGGAATTATTATTCCTACTTTAGGCTAATGTAACTTTTTTTAGAATTGACCTAGAGCTTCAGTAAAACCACCATATGAATCCTTAAAGTATCAGGATTCCCTCGATAAATTTTCATATTGCTAATTGACTTAGATAGAATAGTTATAATAATAGTTATAAGAATTGAATGGTAAAAAATTTTAATAGGGTCATTTAATTAGTTTAGGCTGTGCGTTGATTCTTAGTTTTCAATGAACAGTTTTATATTGATTACGATGGATTTGGCGAAGCACGTCACAAAGCTCTCAGGCGCGACCGATTGGCCGATTTGGAAAAAAAAATTAGGGACCTGATAGATTATCACGACTGCTCTCCGACGCGTTGGACGGAAAGATCGTCAAACCGGATCCATTGCCAGAAGGTGCCTCAACAGCAGATGAAAAGAAGCACAAGGAGAAGAGCGTCTTTTCGTTCGTAAGGCCAACAGCTATGCAAAATCCATGATTACCACTGCGGTCACGGACTCGGTGTACCAGAAGATCATGGACAAGGAGACAGCACACGATACGTGGGAAGCCCTGAAAAATCAGTTTGAAGCAACAGCGAAGGACCAGGTATTCAGGATATGCAACGAGTTTTTCGCTTTCTCTTGGAATCCAGGTAACGATGTATCAACCCACATAGCAAAATTGCGTAGTCTATGGAACGAATAAATCAAGGCTAAAAATGAAACTGAGCTGCCAGATTTGATACTTGTTTGTAAAACGCTACATATTTTGCCGAAATCCTTTGAAACGTTCCGTCAAAGTTGGATGCTCTTGACAAAAGAAGAAGAAAAGACTTTTGACGAATTAACTAATCAAATTGTCATGTTTGAGAGAAATTTTAGAACAAAAGAAAATGACGAAAAGGAAAGCCAGGAGGCTTTTTCTACCACAGCAAAAAAGGAGCATCGCCAGGATTCAGGAGCATCTGGTCGGAGATTCGATACCTGCCGCTACTGCAAGAAAAAGGGGCACTGGATCAGGAACTGCATAAAATGGAAAAAGGATGGACGTCCGAAGCCGAACTACCAGAATGCTGAACAAGGAAATTGTGCAGAACCAACGTTAACTCTCGTCTCAGTCCACAGTGGCGTGTTTGCAGCAGAGGCAAACTCAGAGGTCGACTGGTGGATAGACAACGGTGCAACAAAACACGCTGTGAAGACTGCGAAGTATTTCGAGCATTTTGAGAAGTTTGAGAATCCGAGTTGGATCAGAGCAGCTGGAAATGAAATCTTGTCAGCTTTGGGCCAGGGCACAATCAAAGTCAAAACGATTGTCAATGAAAAAATTATTTTTCTTTCTTTGAAAAATGTATGGTTTGTTCCCAATATAACGAAGTTTTCAGTTTTGGCTGCACAAGACAATAATCCAAGTAGTCGTTTCGAGTCGTCAGCAACCGAGTGCACCCTCAAAATAAACGACAAGATTGTCCTCGTTGGAGCCAGAGAAGTTGGAGGAACACTCTACAGAGCAGCGATCGAGCCCATACTTCCAGAACGAAACGTCGATGTCAACGTCGCAACTTCAGGAACTTCAATTCTCCAACTCTACCACGAGAGGTGGGGACATCAGGACAAGAACCACATCAAGGACTTGCTCAAAAGAGAAATAGGCATTCAAGTCAAGCTCGAGAGTAGCTTTTGCGAGCCTTGCATCCTTAGAAAGACGCATCGATTGCCATTTGGAACGAGGAAACCAGCGATGAAGCCAGGGGAACTGATGTCAGGCGATGTTTGCGGCCCATTTGAGGATTCTTTCCAGAAGAAGAGGTATCTGTAGTTTTTAAGGATCATTTCACCAGGTTTCGATATGGGTACATCGTCAAGCAGAAATCAGAGGTCAAGCACGTGCTGTGACACATGGTTTCTCACGACAAGCAACAAGGACACACAATTCGAGAATTCCTGAGCGACAATGGAGGAGAATTCGACTGTGCAGGAGTGAGAGAAACTCTTCAGGAAGCTGGTATAACTTTTCGACTCACCGCTCCGTATACTCCAGAACAAAACGGTGGTGTCGAAGAGAGAGAATCGAACAATAGTCGAAATGGCGAGAACTTTCAAGTATTCTAATCCAGAAATAAAATTTCCAGAAGCAATTTGGGCCGAGTTGGTTAGCACAGCAGTCTACGTTCTCAATAGGACGGGCAAATCTTCGTTGAAGGGTCTGAGCCCTTACCAACTTTGGCTGGGCAAGAAACCAAGAATCAAACATCTTCGAATCGTAGGATCGACGTGCTATGTACACATTCCATGCCAAAAAGGAAGAAGATGGACGAAAAAGCTGAAAAGGGCTACCTGGTGGGTTACGACGGCGATGAGAGGTATCGTATTTACTTACCAGAGAAGCACAAAGTAGTCGTGTCGAGGGATGTAAAATTTCAAGAGAAATTCAGCAGCTGAGAACCAGGCGTCAACCTACCTTTCCAAGATTTTGGATCCAAGGACGTCGTAGAAGACAAGGAAGAAGAAGACGCGAATTTGCACAAGAGCGAGAACGAAGACACAGCCGAAACAGGAAGCGAAGACAATTACGAAACTGGAGTAGAAACAAGCTTTGACGAAGAAAACAACAAGAGAAAAATGCAATCAATGCGGTTGAGGGATCGTTCGAAGTTGAAGAGACCGGAGCATCTGGATGACTACGTAGCAGCAGCCGAGAATTTTGTGCTGGAGAGTCCAGATTCCTTCCATGAAGCCATCAACAGCAACGTCGAGTGGAAAAAGGCAATGGACAGGGAAATTGATTCCTTACATCAGAATGAAACTTGGAACTTGGCAAGACTCCCCAGAGGATCGAAAGCACTTCCGTGCAAGTGGGTCTATCGAGTCAAAACCCACCCCGACGGAAGTATCGACAAATACAAAGCTCGCTTGGTCATCAAAGGATTCGCCCAGAGACGAGGGATTGATTACGACCAAACTTTTAGCTCTTTCGCAAGAATGGAAACAATCCGCTGTTTTTGTTCCAGTTTGACGTCTCGACAGCTTTTCTATACGGTGAATTGGACGACAAGGAAATTTACATGCAACAACCTGAGGGATACGAGCAAGGACAGGGGCTTGTTTACAGATTGAAGAAGAGTCTCTACGGGCTTAAGCAAGGGGCGAGATGTTGGCAAGAACGCTTCGGAGGTTTCCTGCGGAAACACAATTTCAAGGTCAGCGAGGCAGATCCATGTCTCTACATCAGGGAAAGAAATGGCAAAAAGATTCTACTCGTTGTTTACGTAGATGACGGACTCGCCGCAGCAACAGATACGCAAGATTTGGAAGAATTTTTGGAGGAGTTCAAATCAGAGTTCAAAATTGTCTCAAACAAGGCTGAGTGCTTCTTGGGACTCGAAATAAAGAAACAAGAAAATGGACTAAAAATTAGTCAACAAGGATATGCCACAAGGGTTTTGGAGCGATTCAGATTCTCGGATTGCAAAGCTGTTTCAACCCCACTTCTCAAGAATTTGGAAATTACGACAGCAGGGAAAGAATCAGAGACCACTGCGTTCCCTTATCGCCAAGCCATCGGAGGTCTCATGTACCTCATGCTTGGCTTTCAGCATCGGATTTCTTTCAAGAACGCTTGAAAATCCTACAAAAGAAAAGAGGGTTTTCCGTTACATTTCCGGAATAATCAAAGTTGGGATAGTCTATCGGAAACAGATGAAGGGAATCCTCGAATGCTACAGCGATGCTGAGGCTAATGTAACTTTTTTTAGAATTGACCTAGAGCTTCAGTAAAACCACCATATGAATCCTTAAAGTATCAGGATTCCCTCGATAACAGATGTTTTTTTTCCGTTTGGAAAAAATTAGGAAGATTCTTAGATTTTCAAAAATTGATAAAAAATAGTAAACATTAAAATATGCAATATCGATTGATTAACGCGTTTAGCGTCCAGATTTTTTTATAGAAATTGGGGGTTTTTTGCCACTGGAAGAAAATGGGGGCATGTTTGTGGCCAAAATAAATCTTAGCAAATCAGTTTAGTGTTATAAGAATTGAATGGTAAAAAATTTTAATAGGGTCATTTAATTAGTTTAGGCTGTGCGTTGATTCTTAGTTTTCAATATAGAGGACTGCCCCCTGCCCTTTTCATAAAGCCCAACGGCTTGAACGCTTTGACGGGGTTTATTTGTGTGTGTTGCTGGTATAATTTAATTTTAATTTATTGTTAATTTATTGTTAAGTTTAATTTAGTTTTAAGTTTTTAATTTTAAGTTTTGAAAAGAAATCAAGATCAGCCGCCGCACAATTATTGTACTACACAGAGTCAGAGAGAGAGAGAGTGAGACAGTGCGAGAGAATGCATTCGGTGTTCAATGCTTGTGTATAATTTGTTGTAATTATTATTCCTACTTTAGGCTAATGTAACTTTTTTTTAGAATTGACCTAGATCTTCACTAAAACTACCATATGAATCCTTAAAGTATCAGGATTCTCTGATAAATGTTCATAATAAGATTCTTAGGTTTTCAAAATCGATAAAAAATAGTAAACATTAAAATATCCAATATTAAATTAAATAGAATCTTCATTATGTAGAGGACTAAATTTTGGCCAAAAATCGCATCGATTGATTAACGCGTTTAGCGTCCAGATTTTTTTTATAGAAATTGGGGGTTTTTTGCCACTGGAAGAAAATGGGGGCAAATGTTTGTGGCCAAAATAAATCTTAGCAAATCAGTTTAGTGTTATAAGAATTGAATGGTAAAAAATTTTAATAGGGTCATTTAATTAGTTTAGGCTGTGCGTTGATTCTTAGTTTTCAATGAACAGTTTTATGTATATAGATGACTGCCCCCTGCCCTTTTCTTAAAGCCCAACGGCTTGAACGCTTTGACGGGGTTTATTCGTGTGTGTTGCTGGTATAATTTAATTTTAATTTATTGTTAATTTATTGTTAAGTTTAATTTAGTTTTAAGTTTTTAATTTTAAGTTTTAAAAAGAAATCAAGATCAGCCGCCGCACAATTATTGTACTACACAGAGTCAGAGAGAGAGAGAGAGTGAGACTGTGTTGGCTATGGCTGCGTACCGACGGAGCCCCAATCTTCAGCAAACTATGATGCGGCGCCCAGAGTGTTTATCCACCTGTGGCGGCGTTGGAAGTTCCTCGGAGTGGCGGTCTGTTTCCCAAGGTCCCAAATAAGAAGTCGAAAGGTTCCAAAAATGTGCGTTCGATTTAATTAGGTTATATAATTAAACATAAAAGAGAAGAGCACAGAGGGTGCTTCTGACTATATTGACTGTCGCTCGCAGATTAACTTGTCGGTTTTACATTTCATTTTCACCGAAGCTGCAGCTCTCCAAATTATGTATGTACATATGAACAAATTAGCTGTGATATGGTTCGATCTTTCGAACAAGACTACGAATAAAAGGCAAAGAAGAATGTCTGTAACTAGAGAGCTTACAGTGTGACGTCAGTTACACTGCAAGTTCTCGTGTTGAAAACATTCTCCCCCCTAATGATATTATTAAAATATTATTAACTGCTTCTTCAACGTGTTCGGTTGGTTGGAGGTTGGACGCTAAAAAGATAATGCAACTTAGAATTGTTGTGGAGGGTCAAGATCACGATTTAACCAATTATCTTGTATGGGCAATGGGCACAATTTTGCTACTGGCCGTTTAATAATACCACTCTGAGACTGGAGTTTAACCACTCGAACCAAACCGTCTTGGCTGCAATGAGTTTCAGTAATTCGACCAAGAGCCCATAGATTAGACGGCAAACGTTCATCTTTAATGAGTACTAGATCTCCAGCCTGCAAGTTACGCCTATTTTCCAACCACTTCGGTCTCCGCTGCAAGCGTGATAGATAATCCGAGGACCAACGGTTCCAAAATTCCTGAACCAAGTGCTGACAGTTCCTCCATCTCTCGGTGGCACTTAGTTTATCGGCCTGCTCTGTTGGCATAGCGAGTAGAGCATCCCCAACTAAGAAGTGGCCTGGAGTTAGGACTATCAAATCTTCCGGGTCATTGCTTAGCGGGCACAACGGACGAGAGTTTAAGCACGCTTCAATTTGAGCTAATACAGTGGCCAATTCCTCGTATGTAAGCGTACGATCACCAACTGTCCTTTTTAGGTGGTGTTTCATTGACTTAACAGTGTGGAGCGGAGGGAGGGTTAAAATGCCACGTAATCCCGTCATCTGTGAGTTTACCTAGAATCGTTTTTTCGATGTACAACTTGTATGCCAACTTGTCTGCCTGCAGCTTCCGATTTGCCCCGACGAAATTTGTGCCACAGTCGCTATAAATATGAACACATTTTCCACGTCGGCCGATGAATCGGTGAAGTGCTCCAAGAAATGCGTCCGATGTCAAATCCCCCACTGGTTCTAGGTGGATAGCTTTTGTTACAAGACATACAAAAACAGCGATATAGCCTTTAACCGAAGTCCGTCCTCTGCCTTTAGATGGCGAAATGTTGAACGGTCCTGCGTAGTCAATCCCAACTGACGTAAAAGCCTTCTGTGGCCGAATCCTGGCCGGTGGCAGATTACCCATCTTTTGGCTTGTAATACTAGGGTTAAATTTATAGCAAACAATACATTTATGGATTTCTATTCGTACGGCGTTACGTCCGTTGATGATCCAACATTTTTTCCTGATATGATTGAGTGTAAGGGCCCACCTCCATGTAAGGTACTGACATGGCTATAACGAATGACCAAGCTTGTAAATGAATGCTGATAAGGTAGTTTGGGTATGGGTGTTTTTCCGCCATCGGCAGCAGTGCGTCTCTCAAGCGTCCTCCAAGTCGAATGATTTTTTCCGATTCATCAAAATATGGATTGAGTGGTAATAGCGGACTTTGCTTATGTAACATTTTCCCTTCCGATAATAGTTTCCAATCGCCTGCAAAGCCTTCCATTTGGCACATACGAACCGAACACAAAAACCCTTCAGAAAGTTCTCTTATCGTGAGAGAATCTACTATTCGAGCAGATTTCGATATCCTGCAATTCCTTATAAATCTATGAATATAGGCCAGCATGCGAATGAGAGATGTGTACGATGAAAACCTTCCTAGTATATCGGATCCGTTCTCTTTCTCCACAGAAATAGCGTTGCAGTGCATCTGCTTCTGTTCGCTGGTGACTCGCATATCGGTTCCACAATCTAGTTTTGTCGATGGCCACTCACAATCTTTAAATCTCAGCCACGGCGGTCCATTCCACCATAATTGGCACGATGCTAATTTAGTAACACTGATACCCCGACTTAGAAGATCGGCAGGATTATCCTCAGATGCTATATGTCGCCATTGTTTCCCATCGCATAGCTCCAAAATTTTGCTTATGCGGTTGGCAACGAAAACCTTCCACCTCGCAGCATCTCCTTGGATCCAGCTCAAAACTATCATCGAATCTGACCAAAAACAGTCTCTGCAAAATCAATATGAATAGTTAAGTGATCCTTTAAATACTTAAATATTTTCGCAGCAATGACTGCTGCACACAATTCCGCTCTTGGAATTGTAAGCTGCGGCTTGATAGGCGTTACCTTGCATTTCGCTAAAATTAGTTCCGCATGAAAGGCGTTCTCTCCTATCGGAATTCGTAAGTAAGCCGCCGCACCGTACGCGTATCCTGACGCGTCGCAGAACATGTGTAACTGTGGAGTTCCCTTTGACATTCCCCAAGCAATGTAGCGCGGTATATGAATCTTAGACAAGTTAGGTAGCTCTTGAATGAATTTCTGCCATTCTTTTTGAAGTTCCAATGGTACGTGGTCGTCCCAACTAAGTTTTGTCTTCCACAGAGCTTGCACCATTCGCTTTCCAACAACGGTGATTGGGCTCAACCATCCCATTAGGTCGAATAACCTCGCAATCGTCGAAAGCATCTTTCTCTTCGTTGGTGTACCTGTTGGGAGATCAAAATTAATTTGAAATCGAAACTCATCTTCATTGGGTTTCCAATATAATCCTAACGCTCTAATCGTCTCGTCACCTTGAAAGTTTAGGAGGCTCTTTGGTTTCCCGATGTTCTAGAGGTATTCCTTCCAACAGTTGAGGACAGTTGCTGGCCCATTTTCGCAACTCAAAAGATCCCCTTCTCATCATTCCTCTAACTTGAGCTTGCAGTTCCTTTGCATCGGAAATACTATTTGCTCCAGATAAAACGTCGTCCACATACATCTGACGTTTAAGTACATTGGCTGCCAGCGGGTAGTTATGCTCTTCATCTTCGGCTAACTGCTGCATAACTCTAATGGCCAGATACGGAGCACAGCTCGTGCCAAACATGACCGTGCAGCAGGCATATTCCTCTACCTGGACAGTGTTGTCCGTTTTCCACAAAATTCTTTGAAATTGAGCATCCTTCTTATGTATATTAATACATCTATACATTTTTTCCACGTCCGCAAGGAATGCAAATCTTATTACTCTCCAGTTGATCAGTATTGCTGGAAGCTCCATGTGCAATTTGGGCCCTATTGCTAAGATTTCATTCAACGATTTCCCATTGCTCGTCTTCATCGATCCGTCAAAGACGACGCGCACCTTGGTAGTCGTTGACGATTCCTTGATTACTGGGTGGTGAGGTAAATAACAATGTGTGGCTCCCCCCGGGTAGCCTGTTTCTTCCGTTTGCCCAACTTGTGTAACAACCTTTTGCATTTGTCCCAACTCCATGTATTCCTTTATGGTTTTGGAATACACCTCCTTCAGGTTGGCATCGTTGCGTAAACGCTTGTCCAAATGGAACAACCGTTTCAAAGCACCTTGACGCGACGACCCAATTACTAACTGGGGATACAAAGTGGATAGAAATGGCAACCGCACTTGATATTTCCCTGAAGGTAACCGCACATGTGTATTAACAAAATGTTCCTCACACCACAAATCTTCCTTCGACAAAACTTCTGCTGCCTCATCCAATTGTTCAAATTCCCAGAATCTGCGAAGTAATCCTTCTAATTCCGCAGATGATTCGTCCTTGATTACGGTCACCGTATGCACCGAGACCTTTGTGATGGGTTCCTTAACTTTTCCTGATATAATAAATCCAAGTCCTGTGCTTTGAGCAATAGGCCAGCCATCCGGTCCACGATGTATTTCACTTAGCTTCATCATAGATATCACTCCCCAACAATATGTCCACACCTTGTGGAACAAAATAATTAGGATCAGCCAGGCAAAACTGTTCAAATTGAGACCATTTTTCCACAGATAAGCGACGATTTGGCATGCGCTTACTCACCTTTGGTAAGACATACGCAGTCACACTATACCTTGCCTGTGTCTCAAACCTTGATCCAAAACATAAAAGAACGGAAGAAGACGCTTCGGTAACTTGGGCGTTGGCCAGTCCATTAACCTTAATGTATGCCTTTTGACGAGTTAGTCCCAACTTCTGAACTACGTTTTCCGATACAAACGAAGCTTGCGATCCTTGGTCAAGAAATGCTCGGAACTGTAGTGTAAACCCTTCTGCTGACTGGATCAGAACTAACGCTGTTGGCAATAGCACTTCATAACTAGTCCCAGTTGTACTCGAAGTCCCGCTAATTGCGTTGGAAGTAACTTGTTGCACCTGCTCATTTGGCTCTTTAGTTAGCCGAACCCGATCCAAATGTATGAGCGTGTGATGCCGATCTGCGCATATCGAACAATTGTTTTTAAGTTTGCACCTTCGTGAGTTATGGTTATTCCCCAAACAGTTGAAGCACAAACGTTGCTTCATAACAGCTTCCCTCCGTGCTGTTAGATGCATGCTTTCGAAAACCTTGCAATCTTGGACGGAATGACCGTTCTTGCAACATATGGCACATTTCTGCTCCGATCGGGCGACAAAGGAAGATTTCACATCTCGGCGCTTCTCAGATGATCCCGATGCTCCCTTTCGATCCTTGTTAGACAATATTGTCCTCTCGCCACTGGCGGACGTAAGCATAGTCCTGTATTGTCCATCGAGATGCGCGGATAATTCTTCGAATGTTGGTAACTCCTGCGAAGTAGCCAGGGATTTTTCCCAGTCCAACCGCAGCTCCGCAGGTAGTTTCTTCGTCACCATGTAAACTATGACATGACTTTGATCGAAAAGGTTAACGCCAACCTTTTCCAATGATTTAATACAAGAACGACAAGTTTGTAAAAACCCCTTAAGCGAAACAGGGTCATCGCTCTGCACCATGGGCTGTTGTTCTCGTACCTGCATATAATGTTGAAACAGAACACGCTTATTATCATATAAGTTTAATAACATTTGCCAAGGTACTTGGTTATCTTTGATTGCTTCCCCTGACAAAGAATCTTTGAGGTAATGGAATCGATGCAGATCAGTGAGGCTAGGGCTATTATGAACTCGGGCTTCAAATATTTCCTTAAATGCCGGCCAATCTACAAATTCACCGCTAAATATAGGCAATTTAACCGTGGGAAGTTTAACCTCATCGATCGTGGTTTGGTCTGGTGCTATAAACCGTGACGGTGGCGCGTTGCGATTCCCATCCTGAAAATCAAGATTGTTAATTCCTGATGATGCCAAAAGTCGATCCTTAATCTCATTTAGGTCAGTTCTAATCTGCGCCACACTATCAATATACGCTTCTTGGAACTTTCCTTCAAGATCTGCCTCCATATAATCGTTCCGAACCAATTGGTCATCCGAACGCACCAATTTTCGATGGTTCTCTCGGAACTCCATGCGAATATTGGCCAGAGATTCTAATCTAGTCTCCATATGCGCTTCCGAATTATTAGTGCCAGCTTTCCGAAAGTTCTCTAACATGCGGCGTACAGAATCAATCAAAGCTGATTGCTCCGCAATTAATTCCTCAAATGTCTCAGCCATGACCTTGACCCTCTTGCTCACAACAAAACACAGTGCACTAACCTTCTACAATAACCTCTTCGCGCTCCAGCGTAGTCCAAGTAGTGACCCACAGATAATCCACTCAGTCCAAGAGAAGTCTTCCCGGGTTTCGGCAACAATATGTGTTGGCTATGGCTGCGTACCGACGGAGCCCCAATCTTCAGCAAAATATGATGCGGCGCACAGAGTGTTTATCCACCTGTGGCGGCGTTGGAAGTTCCTCGGAGTGGCGGTCTGTTTCCCAAGGTCCCAAATAAGAAGTCGAAAGGTTCCAAAAATGTGCGTTCGATTTAATTAGGTTATATAATTAAACATAAAAGAGAAGAGCACAGAGGGTGCTTCTGACGCTCGCAGATTAACTTGTCGGTTTTACATTTCATTTTCACCGAAGCTGCAGCTCTCCAAATTATGTATGTACATATGAACAAATTAGCTGTGATATGGTTCGATCTTTCGAACAAGACTACGAATAAAAGGCAAAGAAGAATGTCTTATCTGTAACTAGAGAGCTTACAATGTAGGTCTCGTGTTGACAATATACAGTCCAAACAGAGACAGTGCGAGAGAATGCATTCGGTGTTCAATGCTTGTGTATAATTTGTTGGAATTATTATTCCTACTTTAGGCTAATGTAACATTTTTTAGAATTGACCTAGAGCTAAAACCACCATATGAATCCTTAAAGTATCAGGATTCCCTCGATAAATTTTCATATTGCAATTGACTTAGATCAGTATTTTTTGCCGTAAGGAAAAAATGAGGAAGATTCTTTGATTTTCAAAAATCGATCAAAAATAGTAAACATTAAAATATCCAATATTAAATTAAATATAATCTTCATTATGTAGAGGACTAAATTTTGGCCAAAAATCGCATCGATTGATTAACGCGTTTACCGTCCAGATTTGACAACAACGCCATTAAAGCCTTAACCTTCAAATGAAAAACTCGTGATATAATGTCATGTCGATCTTGAGGCTTTTGGCCTGGAAGTAACTCATTTGTTATATCCTCTCATTTTGGGTTACATGTAAATGTAATAAAAAGATCAGGACGACCATAATGCCGAACATTAGTCACGGCATCTTGTGTCTTTTCATGCATACATCAAGGTGAACCTGTAAAAGTAGATGGCAAAATAATCATTTGACCAAGCTGAGCCACATCCGCATCACCCCTACCAATAGCGTCTTGAAGATGAATATAACTTTCTGCTCTCAACTTTTTTTTGATTTGCTCTTTTTAGATAAATATTTTTAATAGGGCCACGTTGAGGTATATTTACTGAATAACCGTCCTCTACGTAGCAAAAAAGTAATGGATATTGTAGGCAGTCATAAGATCGATGAAGTTCACAGATTCGTTTAAGTTCGTTATTATGACTCTCAATAACAATGTCTCGATTTTGAAATTGTTGGTTAACTAATACCAATGCTAGTTCATTTGTTTGAGGTGCATTATAACAACCTTTATGAGCCATTGGTGGCATTTTATCAGCTTTAATGACCATTTTGAAGTCTTTGCAAACTTTCGGAACTTTATTAAGAGCAGTTTTAAAATCTTTAACGTATGGATTGCATCTATGCAGCATAGACTGCAGTGATTTTATTAAGCCGTGTTTATTATCAGTTTTATATATAGATGATGACTCCCCCCCTGCCTTTTTCCCAAAGCCCAGCGGCTTGAACGCTTTGACGAGGATTATTCGTGTGTGTTGCTGGTATAATTTAATTTTAATTTATTGTTAATTTATTGTTAAGTTTAATTTAGTTTTAAGTTTTTAATTTTAAGTTTTAAAAGGAAATCAAGATCAGCCGCCGCTCAATTATTGTAGTGAACAGAGTCAGAGAGAGAGAGAGAGACAGTGCGAGAGAATGCATTCGGGGTTCAATTGTTTTTTTTATAGAAATTGGGGGTTTTTTGCCACTGGAAGGAAATGGGGGCATGTTTGTGGCCAAAATAAATCTTAGCAAATCAGTTTAGTGTTATAAGAATTGAATGGTAAAAAATTTTAATAGGGTCATTTAATTAGTTTAGGCTGTGCGTTGATTCTTAGTTTTCAATGAACAGTTTTATATATATAGACTAGCAAGGTGCCCGCAGCTTTGCGGTTGATAATTTTGAATGTAGATATGTCTGTATATTTTGCGGATAGCTCTCCACATCTGTATATTCCTTATTCGCATTTATCTTAAAGCTGGAGTTCTTATTTAATAGTAATAGAGTATTAACTATATAATTTAATGTAATTGAGGTTTTCTTTCTTTACACTTTCAGTTTTTAACTGAAACTAAAATGAATCCCCATTTCCACACCACCCGGCCATAGGGGATACGGCCCTTTTTTATTTAAGGTGGTTTCCCCAAATAGGCCTAGTCCACATTTAAAACATTTTTAATATATTCTTATTTTAAAACCTCTCTGTAAACAACATTCTTTGTTTGACGATCATAAGGTTCTTTGCCGAGCTGACTCTTGAACAGGCCACATAAAATTGGCCGTGGGAGAAACACTCGTCCCTAAGGTCTAATCCAGCTACTTTGAAAGTCTGTCCTTGTGATTTCTTTATTGTTATCGCAAAACAAACCTTTACAGGAAACTGTAGGCGTTTAAATTCAAAAGGTAAGTTAGATGACGTTAAGGGAATTCTTGGTATGAATACTGTCTCTCCCTTGGCGCAGCCAGTAAAAATAACGGCTTCAATAACAAATTTGTGAAGAGTTTTCACTTGCAATCTTGTTCCATTGCATAATTTTGGGGTTTTAAGTTTCTTAATAACATAATTGGTGTTCCGATCTTAAGCGAATGAATATGCAATGGGAGTCCAGCTGGATTCTGCTTGTTAAGAAATTCTACAGGATAATGTACAGCATTTTCTGGCTCAGTGTCAGAGTCTATTGATTTGTATGTAACTTCCTCTCCATTAAATGATTTTATTAGCTGATCATTAATTGAAGCAGCTCTGTCATTTCTTGAAGTTAAAATGGCTCGTTCTGATAACCAGTCCAATGACTTATGTAAGATTTCTGAAATATCAGGAAAAATTTTAAAAGTAAGCTTTTCCAAAGTGCTTACTACAGTACCCAAGCTTGATGACAATTTTATTTTACCCTCAAGCGTCGGATAATCTCCATTTCCTATTTTAAGTAAAGTTTGGGCAAAATCACCGGCAGTTTCATCACCTAGTAAATGTACGCGCATATTTTTTATAAGAGCCATTTTTTGTATTTTACACCACAATAAGGAAGATTTTATGCAAGATTTTATCTCATCAGCCCTTGTTCCTCGGGGTACAACTGGGAGCGTTTGTCTAAAATCTCCAGCTAATAGAACGGTAATACCTCCCATTAATATGTCATTGCCTTTTATGTCTTTTATCGATCGATCAAGAGCTTCAAATCCACCTTTATGAGCCATAGTATATTCATCCCAAACAATGAGATTACAATGTTTAAGGACGAATGCCATATTAGACTGTTTGGAAATGTTACAATAAGGTGTTTCTATATTTATTAAATCAAAAGGAAGCTTAAATGCTGAATGGGCTGTCCGTCCTCCGGTTAAGTGCGTGGCCGCAATTCCTAAAGATGCAACAGCTAATGCAATTTTTTTATCTTGTCTAATTTTTGCCAATAGCAAATTTAAAAGAAACGTTTTTCCAGTGCCACCAGGAGCATCCAAAAAATACATTCCTCCGTTTCCAGCGTCAATGCTGTCTAAGATTGTTTTATAACAGTTTTTTTGTTCAAGAGTAAGGGGAATTTTCCTCGTTTCTTACTTGAGCTTCATTGCATTCCAAATTTATTTCTCGCAGGTAATTAATGTTTTCCAAAAACTTTTCTTTTAATTTAAAAAACTAAAAATAAAAATTAAAAAAACCCCCCCCCCCCTTAACAATGAGATTTTTAATATAAAATAAAATTTTTATTAAAAACTTTTTCTATAAGTTCTGGATCTATATCGTCTTCTATTTTTGATTTTTGTCTATACAATATATGTGGGGTTGGCGCCCCTCCTTTAAACAATCCAGTTGTTCCAATAATTTAATTTCTTTATTTTTAAATCTGTTACATAACATTTCTTTAGTGTTAAAAAAGTAAAAAGCTGTAAAAGGAGCTCGAGAAGGAGTAGAGATTGAGCATCAGCAGAGGAAGGTCGTGTGTGTCTCAGTATAAGTAATGTGTAAACTTAAACAAAAAACTGTATAAAAGAACTGAAATCAACAAAGAATAAAACGTTTATAATTAGTTAATAAATTAACAAAGTCAACGGAAGCCTTTCTCTACAATTTTGGGGGCTCGTCCGGGATGAATTGACAAACGTGAAAATTGAGTGTGATAGGCGGCCAAACATCCAACAAGTTTTTGTGCCAAAAATCCATCGATCGCAGTTAATTAGCAAAACTAAACGGATAAACTAAAAAGTTATAAAATTATAGTGATTATGAGAAAGAGAGACTAAAAAACCCATCCAGAAGAGCTGAGAATTTTCATGTTGCGCAAATCCACCAAGTTTTGCAAAATATTGTGAAATTCTTAAACTACAAAGCTTCAAAATTTATTGCGCAGTTTGCTAGATTGGCAAAATTGGTTCTGTGGCAATTCTGAAAGGAAGACGACGAAAGGCGTTTATACAATCCGTTGTCGCAGAGAGCGACAATAATGGCTGAAGCGACAACTTGACCAGGAGAAGAACTGGAGAAGATCACGACGAAGCAGAGATCCAGATTAGGTGATTGAAGACGATTGAAGACGATTGAAGACGATTGAAGACGATTGAAGACGATATTAAGGAGCGAGTGAAGAGGCAGTTGAAAAGCAGTGCCAAATATCAGAGATGACCAACAAAATATAAGTATAATTTAATTGAAATACCGAATTTTACATTTTTTTTGCAACGTATGTAACAATATTATTATAATATTATTCCCATTTAAATTGTTTTTATTGATTAATTTAAGAGAAAAGTAAAAAGTACATATTTGTTTGGTTAAAGAAATAAAATAAGTTATGTAAGTTTAGAAAATATAAATGTTGAAGAGATCACACGATTTTCTGTTGCAGAGCTTAAAGACAAGTTAAAAGAATTAAGATTACCAAGTTCAGGTCTAAAAACAGCATTACAGGAAAGACTCATCTCCTATTTTGAAGGGCAAAATATAGACCATCAGGAAAACGCAGAAGGTTCAGAGGAGTCAGTGTACGAGGAAACTGACGACGTAGGGACAAATTCTTCTAGTACTCAACCCTTCGTCATGGCTTTCACACTAAGAGATATTGAAGATTCGCTTTCTGCATTCACTGGAAATGGTTCTCCTGATATTGATGAGTGGCTTGCAGATTTTGAGCTTAATTCTATTACAGTTGGGTGGACTGATATTCAAAAATTCATTTACGGCAGACAGTTGGTAAAGGGAGCTGCAAAATTATTCTTGGGTAGCCAACGAGGAATAAATGATTGGGATGCACTAAAAGAAGCTCTAAAAATGAATTTGGAGAAAAGCTTACCGCAAAACAGGTGCACAAGTTGCTCGAAAATAGGAAGAAAACCCAGAAAGAGAGTCTGATGGAATACTTCTACAGTATGACTGCGTTGGCAAATCAGTCGAATTTGGACGAAGAAAGTATTATAGAATACATAGTGGAGGGTATACCAGACTCGAAGCAAAATAAAAGTTGTTTGTACCAGGCGTCCACTCTTAAGGAGTTTCGTGAGAAACTTAAGGTTTACGAGAAGATTTGCGCGAGTCAGGGATTTAAACCGAAGCCGAAGTTTGACAGTTCTTTAGTTAAAACTAACGAAGATGGCAGACGTTGCTTTAAGTGTGGTGGCAGCAATCATATTGCAAAGGATTGTAAGGAAGTAGGTATAAAATGTTTTAAATGCAATCAGTTTGGTCACAAGGCAAATCAATGCGGTACCAAGGAAGCTCGTAACAAAGTGAAAAATGAAAACTCAAACATTCAGCAGCTGTCACAAATAACTTTCAACAGAGCGTTTAAAAACATTCACATTGGTAACAACCAGATTACGGCGTTATTCGATTCTGGCAGCGATATTTGTACCATATGCGAGACAGCTTACACTCGCATCTACCCTGATATTCTCAAACCTGATATTAAGGAGCTAATTGGAATAGGTGGCAAGAAGATATACACTCTAGGTTCGTTTACAGTTGCGACAAAGTTAGATGATGCTGACGTTGATATGTGCTTTCATGTAGTGCGTGACAAGGATACCCTTTATGAAGGTGTTATCGGTAGCGATGTCCTTAATACAGTAACCGCAACAGTTGGAGCAAAAGGAGTCGTTTTCCACGCAGTTCATCCAGTAGATATTGGCCATATGTCTGATCACACCTTAGGTAGAGATAAAAATACTCCAAACCATGACATAGATCTCACTCAATATAGTGACAATCAAAATTTGGCTTTGGATGCGTCTTCCACAGGCATTTCAGATTTGGTAGGAACTTTCCATCAGTTAATGGCATCAAACTTCATTGAAAACAATGTTCCAGATTTAGATCTGCTTCACTTGAGCAACGACATAAGATCAGTAGTAGTTGGGTTAGTTCAAAATTACACGCCATTAAAGCCAGAGTCAAGCCCAGTAGAAATGAAAATACTCCTCACAGATGAAGTCCCAGTCTATCAGAGACCTAGGCGTTTACCGTTCGAAGAAACTTAGAAAGTTGACAAGCAGATCAGGGATTGGCTTAAGGAAGGAATCATTCGCCAAAGTGTTTCCGAATACGCCTCACCCATAGGGTTGGTTGCTAAAAGGATGGTACCAAAAGACTCTGTTGCGACTACCGCAAATTGAATCAGAAAATAATTCGCGATAATTTCCCTATGGCCTTGATCGACGATGTTTTACATAAGCATCAGAAGGGAAAAGTATTTACAACATTGGACTTATCAAACGGATTTTTCCATGTCCCCGTGCAGGAAAGCTCTCGAAAATACACCGCGTTCGTCACCCAAAGTGGTCAGTACGAGTTCTGCTTCGTACCATTCGGAATTTCCAATTCCCCTGCACTGTTCATGCGATACATTTTTGCAGTGCTCAGGCCATTGATTGAAGACGGTACACTAATCCTGTACATGGATGATTTGATTATTCCATCAAAAGACGAACAGGAAGGCTTGGAGAAATTAAAGAAAGTTTTAGATGTCGCAAAGTGTTCAGGTCTTCGTATTAAGTGGGAAAAGTGTCAGATTTTACAGAAGAGGGTCCAATTCCTGGGCTATATAGTCGAAAACAAAACTATCCAACCATCAGCAGAGAAGACTTGTGCAGTCGAAAATTTCCCAGTCCCGCGAGACAAAAACGGTATCTTGGCCTAACATCCTATTTCCGAAGGTTTGTAAAAGACTTCGCCATTATTGCCAGACCTTTGTCGAACTTGCTTAGGAAGAACACTTCCTTTAAGATGGGAGAGGAAGAGTTAGCATCGTTTGATCAATTAAAATTATCCTTGTCTAGTTCGCCTGTACTGAAGTTATTCGATCAAAGCAGTACTACAGAAATCCATTGTGATGCAAGCATGTACGGATACGGAGCAGTTCTTCTTCAAAAGGATTCAGCTGATCAAGAATTTCACCCAGTAGAGTACATGAGCCGCAAGACAACAGATGCCGAGGAGAAATATCCTTCTTATGAGCTAGAAGTACTCGCTATAGTACAGGCTCTAAAGAAGTGGAGGATCTATTTGCTGGGAAGAAAGATTAAAATCGTCACAGACTGCAATGCGTTTGCTATGACCATGCGGAAGAATGATGTCCCAGTGAAAGTATCTCGTTGGGCCATGTTTTTACAAGATTTTGAGTACGTAATAGAGCATCGGCCAGGAACAAGGATGAAACATGGCGACGCTTTAAGCCGCGTACATACCTTGTTGCTCCAAGATTCAGTCAGGCATCGAATTCTACAGGCTCAACGTCAGGATGAATGGATAAAAGCCATTTGTAAGGTCCTGGAAAAAAATACCTATGACGACTTTTATCTGAAGCATGAAGTTCTTCACAAGGATTCTATAAAAGAGCTTATAGTAATCCCATCAGCCATGGAGAACGAAATAATCAACACAGCTCACCGACAAGGACACTTTGGCGTCAAAAGGACAATCGACTTGGTGCAGCGCGATTATTACATCCCAGATTTAGAGAAGAAGGCTCAAACTATCGTGAAGTCCTGTATCGAGTGCATAGTTGGCGAGGCTAAGTGTGGGAAAAAGAGGGCTTCTTAAACGCGATAAATAAGGAAGACAACCCGTTACAGACCTATCATATTGACCACATTGGCCCCATGGATATGACAAAAAAACAATACAACCATGTTTTAGTAGTCGTCGACGCTTTCTCTAAATTTGTGTGGCTTTACCCCACTAAAAGTACTGGCGCTGACGAAGTAGTGGATAGATTAGTAAGGCAGTCTGAAGTTTTCGGTAATCCAAGTCGTATAATCACGGATCGTGGAACGGCATTCACAGCCAATGTTTTTCAGGAATACTGTAAGGATCACAATATCCAGCATTTGTTGGTAGCCACAGGGGTGCCACGTGGCAACGGTCAAGTGGAGCGCATCAACAGGATTGTCATCACTATATTGACGAAACTTTGTGCGGAAGACCCGAAAGCTTGGTATAAGCATGTAGGCAGGGTTCAACAGTATATCAATTCCTCTCCACCTAGAAGTACGAAGATACCCCCATTCAAGATTCTTACTGGGATAAATATGAAGACCAAGTATGATAAGGAGTTAGTCAAGCTGTTAGAGGAAGATTTGTTAAATGAGTTGCAGGAAGAGAAGGAGAAGATTCGATTGGAAGCTAAAGAGAACATCGCAAAGATTCAGGACGAGAATCGCAAGTCATTCAACAAATCAAGGAAGCCAGAGTCTAAGTACAAACTCGGAGATTTGGTAGCTATTAAAAGAACGCAGTTTGGTGCAGGGTTGAAGTTGAAAAAGAGGTTCTTAGAACCTTACGCCGTGACTCGTAAGTTGAGACATGGTCGATACCTTGTCGAAAAAGTAGGAGATGATGAAGGTCCAAATAAAACAAACACTGTCGCTGAATATATGAAGTTGTGGTCATCCTCATTCGGGTCGAATGAATTGTCAGGATAGCCGAATGTAGGATTGGCAGCCCTATTTTTAACAGATCAGTTGTTCTGTTACATAACTTTTTCTTTAGTGTTAAAAAAGCGTAAAAAGATCTCGAGAAGGAGTAGAGATTGAGCATCAGCAGAGGAAGGTCGTGTGTGTCTCAGTATAAGTAATGTGTAAACTTAAACAAAAAACTGTATAAAAGAACTGAAATCAACAAAGAATAAAACGTTTATAATTAGTTAATAAATTAACAAAGTCAACGGAAGCCTTTTATATATTTTTTTTTTTTTTTTTTCTTTTTATTTTTATTTATAATTAATTATAAAATTAATAAAAAATAATTATTAATAAAAAAAAATAAATAAAGGACAAATTTTTTTTTTTTTTTTTTTTTTTTTTTTTTTTTTTCTTTTTTTTTTATTTTTTTTTTTTCTTTTTTTAATTTTAATTTTTTCTAAAAAATTTTAATTTTTTTTATATTTTATTTATTTTTTTTTAAATAAAATTATATTATATTTCAAGTTTATTTTTAAATATATTTTAAAAATATTATTTTTTTTTTTTTTTTTTTTTTTTATATATACCCTATATATTTTTATTTTTTTAACAAAAAAATCTAGTTATATTTACCCCCCTTCTTCTTTGGTTTTTTTTTTTTTCTCATATTTTATAGGGGGGCCCCCCAACATAAAGAAGTGTTTTTTTAAAGGGGTTAATTTTGCAAAGATCGAAGAACGCTGTAAGCGTAGTTTTTGCCGGATTAGTTAGTTTATTAGCTAATTGATTGGGTTTATTTGGGTCAAAGTAATGCAATGAACACTTAAAGGAAAAATAGGGGGATATCTTTTATGTATTGGAAACGATAAAATCCTCCATACTGCCTCTGAGCTACTTATGTATCGACCACTTTGGTACACATGGACCTTATCTTTAAGACTCTCGACTGCAACTGTTACTTGGTCACTGCCCTTGTTAACATATTTACAAATGTATTTAATAGACTTTACTGAGTTGCAATGTTCCACATTTATATGAGCTCCGTAGGTCCGCAAAAGCACGGAATTGTATGACACAACCCAACGATTATCTACAGTTATACCATTAATTTTAACAGTAAGCCCCCATCCATTGGGGATCTTCGCCGATATTGGGTATAACCATCATTTTCTGTAATAGTTTCCTTAAGAAACTTTTTAGGAAATTTTTTTGTGCATTTACCTTCTTTCATACATGGCGAATTAATATTTAATACACCACATGGCCCATGTATCATGTTAGTCTTAACAATCTCATGCAGCAAAGGATCCTTTTGTAAATCAGGAATTTCTGCACAAATGTAAGAATCGATTTGATTAGGCATAATTTTAATCTTTAACCATATAGGTATGTGTGCGTGGGGGAGACCACGTTTTTGCCATTCAATGGAATACATGAAGCACTGCACTTCCCCAAATAACCGGCCTTTAATCAACAACGCCATTAAAGCCTTAACCTTCAAATGAAAAACTCGTGATATAATGTCATGTCGATCTTGAGGCTTTTGGCCTGGAATAACTCATTTGTTATATCCTCTCATTTTGGGTTACATGTAAATGTAATAAAAAGATCAGGACGACCATAATGCCGAACATAAGTCATGGCATCTTGTGTCTTTTCATGCATACATCGAGGTGAACCTGTAAAAGTAGATGGCAAAATAATCATTTGACCAAGTTGAGACACATCCGCATCACCCCTACCAATAGCGTCTTGAACTTTCTGCTCTCAACTTTTTTTTGATTTGCTCTTTTTAGATAAATATTTTTAATAGGGCCACGTTGAGGTATATTTACAGAATAACCGTCCTCTACGTAGCAAAAAAGTAATGGATATTGTAGGCAGTCATAAGATCGATGAAGTTCACAGATTCGTTTAAGTTTGTTATTATGACTCTCAATAACAATGTCTCGATTTTGAAATTGTTGGTTAACTAATACCAATGCTACTTCATTTGTTTGAGGTGCATTATAACGACCTTTATGAGCCATTGATGGCATTTTATCAGCGTTAATGGCCATTTTGAAGTCTTTGCAATCTTTCGGAACTTTATTAAGAGCAGTTTTAAAATCTTTAACGTATGGATTGCATCTATGCAGCATAGACTGCAGTGATTTTATCAGTTTTATATATAGATGATGACTCCCCCCCTGCCCTTTTCGCAAAGCCCAGCGGCTTGAACGCTTTGACGGGGTTTATTCGTGTGTGTTGCTGGTATAATTTAATTTTAATTTATTGTTAATTTATTGTTAAGTTTAATTTAGTTTTATGTTTTTAATTTTAAGTTTTAAAAAGAAATTAAAATCAGCCGCCGCTCAATTATTGTAGTAAACAGAGTCAGAGAGAGAGAGAGAGAGACAGTGCGAGAGAATGCATTCGGGGTTCAATGCTTGTGTATAATTTGTTGGAATTATTATTCCTACTTTAGGCTAATGTAACTTTTTTTAGAATTGACCTAGAGCTTCAGTAGAACCACCATATGAATCCTTAAAGTATCAGGATTCCCTCGATAAATTTTCATATTGCTAATTGACTTAGATCAGTGTTTTTTTGCCGTTAGGAAAAAATGAGGAAGATTCTTAGATTTTCAAAAATCGATAAAAATAGTAAACATTAAAATATCCAATATTAAAATAAATAGAATCTTCATTATGTAGAGGACTAAATTATGACCAAAAATCGCATCGATTGATTTACGCGTTTAGCGTCTAGAATTTTTATAGAAATTGTGTTTTTTGCCACTGAAAGAAAATGGGGGCATGTTTGTGGCCAAAATTCGTGTGTGTTGCTGGTATAATTTAATTTTAATTTATTGTTAAATTTAATTTAGTTTTAAGTTTTTAATTTTAAGTTTTAACAAGAAAGGACTTATATACTACCTGCAATAGAAAGACAACTTTTGGGAAAGTTTCAAGCAGATAGCTTTAAAACTGAGGGACTAGTTTGCGTAGAAACGGACGGACGGACGGACGGACGGACAGACGGACAGACGGACATGGCTAGATCGACTCTCCTGGTGATGCTGATCAAGAATATATATACTTTATAGGGTCGGAAATGTCTCCTTCACTGCGTTGCAAACTTTTGACTGAAATTATAATACCCTCTGCAAGGGTATAAAAATTCCAAGAACAAGCTTTATTTTCCAAAAATTTAAAATTGTCATGTTTTTGAAAATGTTTTTCTTTGAAAAAAAAAACCAAATCCTGAAGTTAGGTTTTTCAAATATTAAGATAACACAATTATTAATTGTAAACCTAAAATATTTCGAAATTACTTTGTAATTTACGGTAGATAAGATGATATCGCTATCTTCTCTATTTAAATTTGCTCAATCGTACAACGTTTGCATAAGATCAATTTTACTTCGTTTGTTTAAAAATTTGGCATAGGGCTTCGCTTACAAATAAGTTGGACAAACACGAAAATTAACAAAAGATTACATAATGTGTGTTTGCATAGAACCTACAAAATTCCCCAAAGGCAGATAACTTACAGGTAAAATCGTGATAAAACAAGAAAGGAAAGCTAACTTCGGACAGAGCCGAAGTTGATATACCCTTGCAGAATATTCTGTAAATTATATTCTTCAAAATTATTCCTATGATGTATTCTTAATACTCATTAAAAGTCCCAACTTCCTAACTTTAAAAACACCAAAGTTATGGCATTTCCAATCGTTCAGTTATATGGCAGCTATAGGATATAGTCGGCCGATCCTTATGAAATTTGGTAGGTCGGACTGATTGGCCAAAAATAAAACCCATAGAAAATCCCAACTTCCTAACTTTACAAACACCCAAGTAATGGCATTTCCGATCAATCAGTTATATGGCGGCTATAGGATATAGTCGTCCGATCCTTATGAAATTCGGTAGGTCGGATTAATTGGCCAAAAATAAAACTCATAGAATCCCAACTTCCTAACTTTAAAAACACCAACGTTATGGCTTTTCCGATCGTTCAGTTATATGGCAGCTATATGATATAGTCGCCCGATCCGGCTCGTTCCGACTTATATACTACCTGCAATAGAAAGACAACTTTTGGGAAAGTTTCAAGCAGATAGCTTTAAAACTGAGGGACTAGTTTGCGTAGAAACGGACGGACGGACGGACAGACGGACAGACGGACATGGCTAGATCGACTCTCCTGGTGATGCTGATCAAGAATATATATACTTTATAGGGTCGGAAATGTCTCCTTCACTGCGTTGCAAACTTTTGACTGAAATTATAATACCCTCTGCAAGGGTATAAAAATTCCAAGAACAAGCTTTATTTTCCAAAAATTTAAAATTGTCATGTTTTTGAAAATGTTTTTTCTTTGAAAAAAAAACCAAATATTAAGATAACACAATTATTAATTGTAAACCTAAAATATTTCGAAATTACTTTGTAATTTACGGTAGATAAGATGATATCGCTATCTTCTCTATTTAAATTTGCTCAATC
This sequence comes from Drosophila carrolli, assembly GCA_018152295.1. Taxonomy (NCBI): domain Eukaryota; kingdom Metazoa; phylum Arthropoda; class Insecta; order Diptera; family Drosophilidae; genus Drosophila; species Drosophila carrolli. Next base: position 22,076 of record JAECXJ010000097.1, on the reverse strand, counting down.
GTACAACGTTTGCATAAGATCAATTTTACTTCGTTTGTTTAAAAATTTGGCATAGGGCTTCGCTTACAAATAAGTTGGACAAACACGAAAATTAACAAAAGATTACATAATGTGTGTTTGCATAGAACCTACAAAATTCCCCAAAGGCAGATAACTTACAGGTAAAATCGTGATAAAACAAGAAAGGAAAGCTAACTTCGGACAGAGCCGAAGTTGATATACCCTTGCAGAATATTCTGTAAATTATATTCTTCAAAATTATTCCTATGATGTATTCTTAATACTCATTAAAAGTCCCAACTTCCTAACTTTAAAAACACCAAAGTTATGGCATTTCCAATCGTTCAGTTATATGGCAGCTATAGGATATAGTCGGCCGATCCTTATGAAATTTGGTAGGTCGGACTGATTGGCCAAAAATAAAACCCATAGAAAATCCCAACTTCCTAACTTTACAAACACCCAAGTAATGGCATTTCCGATCAATCAGTTATATGGCGGCTATAGGATATAGTCGTCCGATCCTTATGAAATTCGGTAGGTCGGATTAATTGGCCAAAAATAAAACTCATAGAATCCCAACTTCCTAACTTTAAAAACACCAACGTTATGGCTTTTCCGATCGTTCAGTTATATGGCAGCTATATGATATAGTCGCCCGATCCGGCTCGTTCCGACTTATATACTACCTGCAATAGAAAGACAACTTTTGGGAAAGTTTCAAGCAGATAGCTTTAAAACTGAGGGACTAGTTTGCGTAGAAACGGACGGACGGACGGACAGACGGACAGACGGACATGGCTAGATCGACTCTCCTGGTGATGCTGATCAAGAATATATATACTTTATAGGGTCGGAAATGTCTCCTTCACTGCGTTGCAAACTTTTGACTGAAATTATAATACCCTCTGCAAGGGTATAAAAATTCCAAGAACAAGCTTTATTTTCCAAAAATTTAAAATTGTCATGTTTTTGAAAATGTTTTTCTTTGAAAAAAAAAACCAAATCCTGAAGTTAGGTTTTTCAAATATTAAGATAACACAATTATTAATTGTAAACCTAAAATATTTCGAAATTACTTTGTAATTTACGGTAGATAAGATGATATCGCTATCTTCTCTATTTAAATTTGCTCAATCGTACAACGTTTGCATAAGATCAATTTTACTTCGTTTGTTTAAAAATTTGGCATAGGGCTTCGCTTACAAATAAGTTGGACAAACACGAAAATTAACAAAAGATTACATAATGTGTGTTTGCATAGAACCTACAAAATTCCCAAAGGCAGATAACTTACAGGTAAAATCGTGATAAAACAAGAAAGGAAAGCTAACTTCGGACAGAGCCGAAGTTGATATACCCTTGCAGAATATTCTGTAAATTATATTCTTCAAAATTATTCCTATGATGTATTCTTAATACTCATTAAAAGTCCCAACTTCCTAACCACCACCGTTATGGCATTTCCAATCGTTCAGTTATATGGCAGCTATAGGATATAGTCGCCCGATCCTTATGAAATTTGGTAGGTCGGACTGATTGGCCGATAATAAAACCCATAGAAAATCCCTACTTCCTAACTTTACAAACACCCAAGTTATGGCATTTCCGATCAATCAGTTATATGGCGGCTATAGGATATAGTCTTCCGATCCTTATGAAATTCGGTAGGTCGGATTAATTGGCCAAAAATAAAACTCATAGAAAATCCCAACTTCCTAACTTTAAAAACACCAACGTTATGGCTTTTCCGATCGTTCAGTTATATGGCAGCTATATGATATAGTCGCCCGATCCGGCTCGTTCCGACTTATATACTACCTGCAATAGAAAGACAACTTTTGGGAAAGTTTCAAGCAGATAGCTTTAAAACTGAGGGACTAGTTTGCGTAGAAACGGACGGACGGACGGACAGACGGACAGACGGACATGGCTAGATCGACTCTCCTGGTGATGCTGATCAAGAATATATATACTTTATAGGGTCGGAAATGTCTCCTTCACTGCGTTGCAAACTTTTGACTGAAATTATAATACCCTCTGCAAGGGTATAAAAAGAAATCAAGATCAGCCGCCGCTCAATTATTGTAGTAAACAGAGTCAGAGAGAGAGAGAGAGAGACAGTGCGAGAGAATGCATTCGGGGTTCAATGCTTGTGTATAATTTGTTGGAATTATTATTCCTACTTTAGGCTAAAGTAACTTTTTTTTAGAATTGACCTAGAGCTTCAGTAGAAATTATAGAAATTGTGTTTTTTGCCACTGAAAGAAAATGGGGGCATGTTTGTGGCCAAAATTCGTGTGTGTTGCTGGTATAATTTAATTTTAATTTATTGTTAATTTATTGTTAAGTTTAATTTAGTTTTAAGTTTTTAATTTTAAGTTTTAAAAAGAAATCAAGATCAGCCGCCGCTCAATTATTGTAGTAAACAGAGTCAGAGAGAGAGAGACAGTGCGAGAGAATGCATTCGGGGTTCAATGCTTGTGTATAATTTGTTGGAATTATTATTCCTACTTTAGGCTAATGTAACTTTTTTTTAGAATTGACCTAGAGCTTCAGTAAAACCACCATATGAATCCTTAAAGTATCAGGATTCCCTCGATAAATTTTCATATTGCTAATTGACTTAGATCAGTGTTTTTACCGTTAGGAAAAAATGAGGAAGATTCTTAGATTTTCAAAAATCGATAAAAAAAATAGTAAACATTAAAATATCCAATATTAAATTAAATAGAATCTTTATTATGTAGAGGACTAAATTTTAGCCAAACATCGCATCGATTGATTTACGCGTTTAGCGTCTAGAATTTTTATAGAAATTGGGTTTTTTGCCACTGAAAGAAAATGGGGGCATGTTTGTGGCCAAAATTCGTGTGTGTTGCTGGTATAATTTAATTTTAATTTATTGTTAATTTATTGTTAAGTTTAATTTAGTTTTAAGTTTTTAATTTTAAGTTTTAAAAAGAAATCAAGATCAGCCGCCGCTCAATTATTGTAGTAAACAGAGTCAGAGAGAGAGAGAGACAGTGCGAGAGAATGCATTCGGGGTTCAATGCTTGTGTATAATTTGTTGGAATTATTATTCCTACTTTAGGCTAATGTAACTTTTTTTAGAATTGACCTAGAGCTTCAGTAGAACCACCATATGAATCCTTAAAGTATCAGGATTCCCTCGATAAATTTTCATATTGCTAATTGACTTAGATCAGTGTTTTTTTGCCGTTAGGAAAAAATGAGGAAGATTCTTAGATTTTCAAAAATCGATAAAAATAGTAAACATTAAAATATCCAATATTAAATTAAATAGAATCTTCATTATGTAGAGGACTAAATTATGACCAAAAATCGCATCGATTGATTTACGCGTTTAGCGTCTAGAATTTTATAGAAATTGTGTTTTTGCCACTGAAAGAAAATGGGGGCATGTTTGTGGCCAAAATTCGTGTGTGTTGCTGGTATAATTTAATTTTAATTTATTGTTAAATTTAATTTAGTTTTAAGTTTTTAATTTTAAGTTTTAACAAGAAAGGACTTATATACTACCTGCAATAGAAAGACAACTTTTGGGAAAGTTTCAAGCAGATAGCTTTAAAACTGAGGGACTAGTTTGCGTAGAAACGGACGGACGGACGGACGGACGGACAGACGGACAGACGGACATGGCTAGATCGACTCTCCTGGTGATGCTGATCAAGAATATATATACTTTATAGGGTCGGAAATGTCTCCTTCACTGCGTTGCAAACTTTTGACTGAAATTATAATACCCTCTGCAAGGGTATAAAAATTCCAAGAACAAGCTTTATTTTCCAAAAATTTAAAATTGTCATGTTTTTGAAAATGTTTTTTCTTTGAAAAAAAACCAAATCCTGAAGTTAGGTTTTTCAAATATTAAGATAACACAATTATTAATTGTAAACCTAAAATATTTCGAAATTACTTTGTAATTTACGGTAGATAAGATGATATCGCTATCTTCTCTATTTAAATTTGCTCAATCGTACAACGTTTGCATAAGATCAATTTTACTTCGTTTGTTTAAAAATTTGGCATAGGGCTTCGCTTACAAATAAGTTGGACAAACACGAAAATTAACAAAAGATTACATAATGTGTGTTTGCATAGAACCTACAAAATTCCCCAAAGGCAGATAACTTACAGGTAAAATCGTGATAAAACAAGAAAGGAAAGCTAACTTCGGACAGAGCCGAAGTTGATATACCCTTGCAGAATATTCTGTAAATTATATTCTTCAAAATTATTCCTATGATGTATTCTTAATACTCATTAAAAGTCCCAACTTCCTAACTTTAAAAACACCAAAGTTATGGCATTTCCAATCGTTCAGTTATATGGCAGCTATAGGATATAGTCGGCCGATCCTTATGAAATTTGGTAGGTCGGACTGATTGGCCAAAAATAAAACCCATAGAAAATCCCAACTTCCTAACTTTACAAACACCCAAGTAATGGCATTTCCGATCAATCAGTTATATGGCGGCTATAGGATATAGTCGTCCGATCCTTATGAAATTCGGTAGGTCGGATTAATTGGCCAAAAATAAAACTCATAGAATCCCAACTTCCTAACTTTAAAAACACCAACGTTATGGCTTTTCCGATCGTTCAGTTATATGGCAGCTATATGATATAGTCGCCCGATCCGGCTCGTTCCGACTTATATACTACCTGCAATAGAAAGACAACTTTTGGGAAAGTTTCAAGCAGATAGCTTTAAAACTGAGGGACTAGTTTGCGTAGAAACGGACGGACGGACGGACAGACGGACAGACGGACATGGCTAGATCGACTCTCCTGGTGATGCTGATCAAGAATATATACTTTATAGGGTCGGAAATGTCTCCTTCACTGCGTTGCAAACTTTTGACTGAAATTATAATACCCTCTGCAAGGGTATAAAAATTCCAAGAACAAGCTTTATTTTCCAAAAATTTAAAATTGTCATGTTTTTGAAAATGTTTTTTCTTTGAAAAAAAAAACCAAATCCTGAAGTTAGGTTTTTCAAATATTAAGATAACACAATTATTAATTGTAAACCTAAAATATTTCGAAATTACTTTGTAATTTACGGTAGATAAGATGATATCGCTATCTTCTCTATTTAAATTTGCTCAATCGTACAACGTTTGCATAAGATCAATTTTACTTCGTTTGTTTAAAAATTTGGCATAGGGCTTCGCTTACAAATAAGTTGGACAAACACGAAAATTAACAAAAGATTACATAATGTGTGTTTGCATAGAACCTACAAAATTCCCCAAAGGCAGATAACTTACAGGTAAAATCGTGATAAAACAAGAAAGGAAAGCTAACTTCGGACAGAGCCGAAGTTGATATACCCTTGCAGAATATTCTGTAAATTATATTCTTCAAAATTATTCCTATGATGTATTCTTAATACTCATTAAAAGTCCCAACTTCCTAACCACCACCGTTATGGCATTTCCAATCGTTCAGTTATATGGCAGCTATAGGATATAGTCGCCCGATCCTTATGAAATTTGGTAGGTCGGACTGATTGGCCGATAATAAAACCCATAGAAAATCCCTACTTCCTAACTTTACAAACACCCAAGTTATGGCATTTCCGATCAATCAGTTATATGGCGGCTATAGGATATAGTCTTCCGATCCTTATGAAATTCGGTAGGTCGGATTAATTGGCCAAAAATAAAACTCATAGAAAATCCCAACTTCCTAACTTTAAAAACACCAACGTTATGGCTTTTCCGATCGTTCAGTTATATGGCAGCTATATGATATAGTCGCCCGATCCGCTCGTTCCGACTTATATACTACCTGCAATAGAAAGACAACTTTTGGGAAAGTTTCAAGCAGATAGCTTTAAAACTGAGGGACTAGTTTGCGTAGAAACGGACGGACGGACGGACAGACGGACAGACGGACATGGCTAGATCGACTCTCCTGGTGATGCTGATCAAGAATATATATACTTTATAGGGTCGGAAATGTCTCCTTCACTGCGTTGCAAACTTTTGACTGAAATTATAATACCCTCTGCAAGGGTATAAAAGAAATCAAGATCAGCCGCCGCTCAATTATTGTAGTAAACAGAGTCAGAGAGAGAGAGAGAGAACAGTGCGAGAGAATGCATTCGGGGTTCAATGCTTGTGTATAATTTGTTGGAATTATTATTCCTACTTTAGGCTAAAGTAACTTTTTTTAGAATTGACCTAGAGCTTCAGTAGAAATTATAGAAATTGTGTTTTTTGCCACTGAAAGAAAATGGGGGCATGTTTGTGGCCAAAATTCGTGTGTGTTGCTGGTATAATTTAATTTTAATTTATTGTTAATTTATTGTTAAATTTAATTTAGTTTTAAGTTTTTAATTTTAAGTTTTAAAAAGAAATCAAGATCAGCCGCCGCTCAATTATTTTAGTAAACAGAGTCAGAGAGAGAGAGAGACAGTGCGAGATAATGCATTCGGGGTTCAATGCTTGTGTATAATTTGTTGGAATTATTATTCCTACTTTAGGCTAATGTAACTTTTTTTAGAATTGACCTAGAGCTTCAGTAGAACCACCATATGAATCCTTAAAGTATCAGGATTCCCTCGATAAATTTTCATATTGCTAATTGACTTAGATCAGTGTTTTTACCGTTAGGAAAAAATGAGGAAGATTCTTAGATTTTCAAAAATCGATAAAAAAATAGTAAACATTAAAATATCCAATATTAAATTAAATAGAATCTTTATTATGTAGAGGACTAAATTTTAGCCAAACATCGCATCGATTGATTTACGCGTTTAGCGTCTAGAATTTTTATAGAAATTGGGTTTTTTTGCCACTGAAAGAAAATGGGGGCATGTTTGTGGCCAAAATTCGTGTGTGTTGCTGGTATAATTTAATTTTAATTTATTGTTAATTTATTGTTAAGTTTAATTTAGTTTTAAGTTTTTAATTTTAAGTTTTAAAAAGAAATCAAGATCAGCCGCCGCTCAATTATTGTAGTAAACAGAGTCAGAGAGAGAGAGAGAGAGAGACAGTGCGAGAGAATGCATTCGGGGTTCAATGCTTGTGTATAATTTGTTGGAATTATTATTCCTACTTTAGGCTAATGTAACTTTTTTTAGAATTGACCTAGAGCTTCAGTAGAACCACCATATGAATCCTTAAAGTATCAGGATTCCCTCGATAAATTTTCATATTGCTAATTGACTTAGATCAGTGTTTTTTTGCCGTTAGGAAAAAATGAGGAAGATTCTTAGATTTTCAAAAATCGATAAAAATAGTAAACATTAAAATATCCAATATTAAATTAAATAGAATCTTCATTATGTAGAGGACTAAATTATGACCAAAAATCGCATCGATTGATTTACGCGTTTAGCGTCTAGAATTTTTATAGAAATTGTGTTTTTGCCACTGAAAGAAAATGGGGGCATGTTTGTGGCCAAAATTCGTGTGTGTTGCTGGTATAATTTAATTTTAATTTATTGTTAAATTTAATTTAGTTTTAAGTTTTTAATTTTAAGTTTTAACAAGAAAGGACTTATATACTACCTGCAATAGAAAGACAACTTTTGGGAAAGTTTCAAGCAGATAGCTTTAAAACTGAGGGACTAGTTTGCGTAGAAACGGACGGACGGACGGACGGACGGACAGACGGACAGACGGACATGGCTAGATCGACTCTCCTGGTGATGCTGATCAAGAATATATATACTTTATAGGGTCGGAAATGTCTCCTTCACTGCGTTGCAAACTTTTGACTGAAATTATAATACCCTCTGCAAGGGTATAAAAATTCCAAGAACAAGCTTTATTTTCCAAAAATTTAAAATTGTCATGTTTTTGAAAATGTTTTTTCTTTGAAAAAAAAACCAAATCCTGAAGTTAGGTTTTTCAAATATTAAGATAACACAATTATTAATTGTAAACCTAAAATATTTCGAAATTACTTTGTAATTTACGGTAGATAAGATGATATCGCTATCTTCTCTATTTAAATTTGCTCAATCGTACAACGTTTGCATAAGATCAATTTTACTTCGTTTGTTTAAAAATTTGGCATAGGGCTTCGCTTACAAATAAGTTGGACAAACACGAAAATTAACAAAAGATTACATAATGTGTGTTTGCATAGAACCTACAAAATTCCCCAAAAGGCAGATAACTTACAGGTAAAATCGTGATAAAACAAGAAAGGAAAGCTAACTTCGGACAGAGCCGAAGTTGATATACCCTTTGCAGAATATTCTGTAAATTATATTCTTCAAAATTATTCCTATGATGTATTCTTAATACTCATTAAAAGTCCCAACTTCCTAACTTTAAAAACACCAAAGTTATGGCATTTCCAATCGTTCAGTTATATGGCAGCTATAGGATATAGTCGGCCGATCCTTATGAAATTTGGTAGGTCGGACTGATTGGCCAAAAATAAAACCCATAGAAAATCCCAACTTCCTAACTTTACAAACACCCAAGTAATGGCATTTCCGATCAATCAGTTATATGGCGGCTATAGGATATAGTCGTCCGATCCTATGAAATTCGGTAGGTCGGATTAATTGGCCAAAAATAAAACTCATAGAATCCCAACTTCCTAACTTTAAAAAACACCAACGTTATGGCTTTTCCGATCGTTCAGTTATATGGCAGCTATATGATATAGTCGCCCGATCCGGCTCGTTCCGACTTATATACTACCTGCAATAGAAAGACAACTTTTGGGAAAGTTTCAAGCAGATAGCTTTAAAACTGAGGGACTAGTTTGCGTAGAAACGGACGGACGGACGGACAGACGGACAGACGGACATGGCTAGATCGACTCTCCTGGTGATGCTGATCAAGAATATATATACTTTATAGGGTCGGAAATGTCTCCTTCACTGCGTTGCAAACTTTTGACTGAAATTATAATACCCTCTGCAAGGGTATAAAAAGAAATCAAGATCAGCCGCCGCTCAATTATTGTAGTAAACAGAGTCAGAGAGAGAGAGAGAGACAGTGCGAGAGAATGCATTCGGGGTTCAATGCTTGTGTATAATTTGTTGGAATTATTATTCCTACTTTAGGCTAATGTAACTTTTTTTAGAATTGACCTAGAGCTTCAGTAGAAATTATAGAAATTGTGTTTTTGCCACTGAAAGAAAATGGGGGCATGTTTGTGGCCAAAATTCGTGTGTGTTGCTGGTATAATTTAATTTTAATTTATTGTTAATTTATTGTTAAATTTAATTTAGTTTTAAGTTTTTAATTTTAAGTTTTAAAAAGAAATCAAGATCAGCCGCCGCTCAATTATTGTAGTAAACAGAGTCAGAGAGAGAGAGACAGTGCGAGAGAATGCATTCGGGGTTCAATGCTTGTGTATAATTTGTTGGAATTATTATTCCTACTTTAGGCTAATGTAACTTTTTTAGAATTGACCTAGAGCTTCAGTAGAACCACCATATGAATCCTTAAAGTATCAGGATTCCCTCGATAAATTTTCATATTGCTAATTGACTTAGATCAGTGTTTTTACCGTTAGGAAAAAATGAGGAAGATTCTTAGATTTTCAAAAATCGATAAAAAAATAGTAAACATTAAAATATCCAATATTAAATTAAATAGAATCTTTATTATGTAGAGGACTAAATTTTAGCCAAACATCGCATCGATTGATTTACGCGTTTAGCGTCTAGAATTTTATAGAAATTGGGTTTTTCCCACTGAAAGAAAATGGGGGCATGTTTGTGGCCAAAATTCGTGTGTGTTGCTGGTATAATTTAATTTTAATTTATTGTTAATTTATTGTTAAATTTAATTTAGTTTTAAGTTTTTAATTTTAAGTTTTAAAAAGAAATCAAGATCAGCCGCCGCTCAATTATTGCTTAGTAAACAGAGTCAGAGAGAGAGAGAGAGAGACAGTGCGAGAGAATGCATTCGGGGTTCAATGCTTGTGTATAATTTGTTGGAATTATTATTCCTACTTTAGGCTAATGTAACTTTTTTAGAATTGACCTAGAGCTTCAGTAGAACCACCATATGAATCCTTAAAGTATCAGGATTCCCTCGATAAATTTTCATATTGCTAATTGACTTAGATCAGTGTTTTTTTGCCGTTAGGAAAAAATGAGGAAGATTCTTAGATTTTCAAAAATCGATAAAAATAGTAAACATTAAAATATCCAATATTAAATTAAATAGAATCTTCATTATGTAGAGGACTAAATTATGACCAAAAATCGCATCGATTGATTTACGCGTTTAGCGTCTAGAATTTTATAGAAATTGTGTTTTTTGCCACTGAAAGAAAATGGGGGCATGTTTGTGGCCAAATTTATTGTTAAATTTAATTTAGTTTTAAGTTTTTAATTTTAAGTTTTAACAAGAAAGGACTTATATACTACCTGCAATAGAAAGACAACTTTTGGGAAAGTTTCAAGCAGATAGCTTTAAAACTGAGGGACTAGTTTGCGTAGAAACGGACGGACGGACGGACGGACGGACAGACGGACAGACGGACATGGCTAGATCGACTCTCCTGGTGATGCTGATCAAGAATATATATACTTTATAGGGTCGGAAATGTCTCCTTCACTGCGTTGCAAACTTTTGACTGAAATTATAATACCCTCTGCAAGGGTATAAAAATTCCAAGAACAAGCTTTATTTTCCAAAAATTTAAAATTGTCATGTTTTTTGAAAATGTTTTTTCTTTGAAAAAAAAAACCAAATCCTGAAGTTAGGTTTTTCAAATATTAAGATAACACAATTATTAATTGTAAACCTAAAATATTTCGAAATTACTTTGTAATTTACGGTAGATAAGATGATATCGCTATCTTCTCTATTTAAATTTGCTCAATCGTACAGCGTTTGCATAAGATCAATTTTACTTCGTTTGTTTAAAAAATTTGGCATAGGGCTTCGCTTACAAATAAGTTGGACAAACACGAAAATTAACAAAAGATTACATAATGTGTGTTTGCATAGAACCTACAAAATTCCCAAAGGCAGATAACTTACAGGTAAAATCGTGATAAAACAAGAAAGGAAAGCTAACTTCGGACAGAGCCGAAGTTGATATACCCTTGCAGAATATTCTGTAAATTATATTCTTCAAAATTATTCCTATGATGTATTCTTAATACTCATTAAAAGTCCCAACTTCCTAACTTTAAAAACACCAAAGTTATGGCATTTCCAATCGTTCAGTTATATGGCAGCTATAGGATATAGTCGGCCGATCCTTATGAAATTTGGTAGGTCGGACTGATTGGCCAAAAATAAAACCCATAGAAAATCCCAACTTCCTAACTTTACAAACACCCAAGTAATGGCATTTCCGATCAATCAGTTATATGGCGGCTATAGGATATAGTCGTCCGATCCTTATGAAATTCGGTAGGTCGGATTAATTGGCCAAATATAAAACTCATAGAATCCCAACTTCCTAACTTTAAAAACACCAACGTTATGGCTTTTCCGATCGTTCAGTTATATGGCAGCTATATGATATAGTCGCCCGATCCGGCTCGTTCCGACTTATATACTACCTGCAATAGAAAGACAACTTTTGGGAAAGTTTCAAGCAGATAGCTTTAAAACTGAGGGACTAGTTTGCGTAGAAACGGACGGACGGACGGACAGACGGACAGACGGACATGGCTAGATCGACTCTCCTGGTGATGCTGATCAAGAATTTATATACTTTATAGGGTCGGAAATGTCTCCTTCACTGCGTTGCAAACTTTTGACTGAAATTATAATACCCTCTGCAAGGGTATAACGAGGACGGAAGCTAACTTCGGCAAGCCGAAGTTTTAATACCCTTGCAGACTTTGCCGAAATTGCTAAAACTGAAAAAGTAGCGATAGGAATAAGGTATACATAAATAAACTAGATTTGCGTCGTTTGATGTCAATTGCTTTTATACTGCAAAAATGTCATATAAAATAGAAAAAAAGGGATACTTTCGCAGCCTTTAACTATTTTTCCTACGGAAGCTATAAGAAATAGACGTCCGATCGGCAAGCGCTTTTACCCTAATCAAGATATGCGTAAATAAATAAGACTTGGAAAAATTTATGTCAGTAGCTTACACACTACGTGAAAAATTCAGAAAACCAACAAATTTGGACCGATTTCACCGAATTGTTCCTATGGGAGCTATAGGATATAGACGTCCGATCGCCAAGCGCTTTTACCCTGATCAAGGTATGCATAAAAAAATAAGATTTGGAAAGATTTATGTTAAATGCTTTTACACTGCGCGAAATATCTTCCATTCTTGAAAGTTATATCCGATTGTTCCTATGGGAGCTATAGGATATAGACGTCCGATCAGCACGCGCTTTTTACCTTGATGAAGGAATGCATAAAAAAATACGATTTGAAAAAATTTATAGCAATAGCTTTTACACAGCGCGAAATATTCTGAAAAACATCAAATTTGGACCGATTTTACCCTATTGTTCCTATGGGAGCTATAGGATATAGACGTCCGATCGCCACGCGCTTTTACCCTGATCAAGGTATGCATAAAAAAATACGATTTGGAAAGATTCATGTCAAAAGCTTTTACACTGCGCGAAATATCATCAATTCTGGCAAGATATATCCGATTGTTCCTATGGGAGCTATAGGATATAGACGTCCGATCGGGGCGATTTTCAAACTTGATCTGCGTACACATGTTTTAGGACGAGTGTGAAAGTTTCAGATCGCTAGCTTTTAAACTGAGCTCGCAAACGGTATTGAAACAGACGGACAGACGGACAGACGGACAGACGGACAGACGGACATGGCTATATCGACTCAGGAGGTGATCCTGATCAAGAATATATATACTTTATAGGGTCGGAAACGTCTCCTTCACTGCGTTACAAACTTCTGACCAAAATTATAATACCCTCTGCAAGGGTATAAAAAGAAATCAAGATCAGCCGCCGCTCAATTATTGTAGTAAACAGAGTCAGAGAGAGAGAGAGAGAGACAGTGCGAGAGAATGCATTCGGGGTTCAATGCTTGTGTATAATTTGTTGGAATTATTATTCCTACTTTAGGCTAAAGTAACTTTTTTTTAGAATTGACCTAGAGCTTCAGTAGAAATTATAGAAATTGTGTTTTTGCCACTGAAAGAAAATGGGGGGCATGTTTGTGGCCAAAATTCGTGTGTGTTGCTGGTATAATTTAATTTTAATTTATTGTTAATTTATTGTTAAATTTAATTTAGTTTTAAGTTTTTAATTTTAAGTTTTAAAAAGAAATCAAGATCAGCCGCCGCTCAATTATTGTAGTAAACAGAGTCAGAGAGAGAGAGACAGTGCGAGAGAATGCATTCGGGGTTCAATGCTTGTGTATAATTTGTTGGAATTATTATTCCTACTTTAGGCTAATGTAACTTTTTTTAGAATTGACCTAGAGCTTCAGTAGAACCACCATATGAATCCTTAAAGTATCAGGATTCCCTCGATAAATTTTCATATTGCTAATTGACTTAGATCAGTGTTTTTACCGTTAGGAAAAAATGAGGAAGATTCTTAGATTTTCAAAAATCGATAAAAAAATAGTAAACATTAAAATATCCAATATTAAATTAAATAGAATCTTTATTATGTAGAGGACTAAATTTTAGCCAAACATCGCATCGATTGATTTACGCGTTTAGCGTCTAGAATTTTTATAGAAATTGGGTTTTTTGCCACTGAAAGAAAATGGGGGCATGTTTGTGGCCAAAATTCGTGTGTGTTGCTGGTATAATTTAATTTTAATTTATTGTTAATTTATTGTTAAATTTAATTTAGTTTTAAGTTTTTAATTTTTAAGTTTTAAAAGAAATCAAGATCAGCCGCCGCTCAATTATTGTAGTAAACAGAGTCAGAGAGAGAGAGAGAGAGAGACAGTGCGAGAGAATGCATTCGGGGTTCAATGCTTGTGTATAATTTGTTGGAATTATTATTCCTACTTTAGGCTAATGTAACTTTTTTAGAATTGACCTAGAGCTTCAGTAGAACCACCATATGAATCCTTAAAGTATCAGGATTCCCTCGATAAATTTTCATATTGCTAATTGACTTAGATCAGTGTTTTTTTCCGTTAGGAAAAAAATGAGGAAGATTCTTAGATTTTCAAAAATCGATAAAAATAGTAAACATTAAAATATCCAATATTAAATTAAATAGAATCTTCATTATGTAGAGGACTAAATTATGACCAAAAATCGCATCGATTGATTTACGCGTTTAGCGTCTAGAATTTTTATAGAAATTGTGTTTTTTGCCACTGAAAGAAAATGGGGGCATGTTTGTGGCCAAAATTCGTGTGTGTGTTGCTGGTATAATTTAAATTTAATTTATTGTTAAATTTAATTTAGTTTTAAGTTTTTAATTTTAAGTTTTAACAAGAAAGGACTTATATACTACCTGCAATAGAAAGACAACTTTTGGGAAAGTTTCAAGCAGATAGCTTTAAAACTGAGGGACTAGTTTGCGTAGAAACGGACGGACGGACGAACGGACGGACAGACGGACAGACGGACATGGCTAGATCGACTCTCCTGGTGATGCTGATCAAGAATATATATACTTTATAGGGTCGGAAATGTCTCCTTCACTGCGTTGCAAACTTTTGACTGAAATTATAATACCCTCTGCAAGGGTATAAAAATTCCAAGAACAAGCTTTATTTTCCAAAAATTTAAAATTGTCATGTTTTTGAAAATGTTTTTTCTTTGAAAAAAAACCAAATCCTGAAGTTAGGTTTTTCAAATATTAAGATAACACAATTATTAATTGTAAACCTAAAATATTTCGAAATTACTTTGTAATTTACGGTAGATAAGATGATATCGCTATCTTCTCTATTTAAATTTGCTCAATCGTACAACGTTTGCATAAGATCAATTTTACTTCGTTTGTTTAAAAATTTGGCATAGGGCTTCGCTTACAAATAAGTTGGACAAACACGAAAATTAACAAAAGATTACATAATGTGTTTTTGCATAGAACCTACAAAATTCCCCAAAGGCAGATAACTTACAGGTAAAATCGTGATAAAACAAGAAAGGAAAGCTAACTTCGGACAGAGCCGAAGTTGATATACCCTTGCAGAATATTCTGTAAATTATATTCTTCAAAATTATTCATATGATGTATTCTTAATACTCATTAAAAGTCCCAACTTCCTAACTTTAAAAACACCACCGTTATGGCATTTCCAATCGTTCAGTTATATGGCAGCTATATGATATAGTCGCCCGATCCGGCTCGTTCCGACTTATATACTACCTGCAATAGAAAGACAACTTTTGGGAAAGTTTCAAGCAGATAGCTTTAAAACTGAGGGACTAGTTTGCGTAGAAACGGACGGACGGACGGACAGACGGACAGACGAACAGACGGACATGGCTAGATCGACTCTCCTGGTGATGCTGATCAAGAATATATATAATTTATAGGGTCGGAAATGTCTCCTTCACTGCGTTGCAAACTTTTGACTGAAATTATAATACCCTCTGCAAGGGTATAAAAAGAAATCAAGATCAGCCGCCGCTCAATTATTGTAGTAAACAGAGTCAGAGAGAGAGAGAGACAGTGCGAGAGAATGCATTCGGGGTTCAATGCTTGTGTATAATTTGTTGGAATTATTATTCCTACTTTAGGCTTAAGTAACTTTTTTTTAGAATTGACCTAGAGCTTCAGTAGAAATTATAGAAATTGTGTTTTTTGCCACTGAAAGAAAATGGGGGCATGTTTGTGGCCAAAATTCGTGTGTGTTGCTGGTATAATTTAATTTTAATTTATTGTTAATTCAATTATTTTAGTAAACAGAGTCAGAGAGAGAGAGAGACAGTGCGAGATAATGCATTCGGGGTTCAATGCTTGTGTATAATTTGTTGGAATTATTATTCCTACTTTAGGCTAATGTAACTTTTTTTAGAATTGACCTAGAGCTTCAGTAGAACCACCATATGAATCCTTAAAGTATCAGGATTCCCTCGATAAATTTTCATATTGCTAATTGACTTAGATCAGTGTTTTTACCGTTAGGAAAAAATGAGGAAGATTCTTAGATTTTCAAAAATCGATAAAAAAATAGTAAACATTAAAATATCCAATATTAAATTAAATAGAATCTTTATTATGTAGAGGACTAAATTTTAGCCAAACATCGCATCGATTGATTTACGCGTTTAGCGTCTAGAATTTTATAGAAATTGGGTTTTTTGCCACTGAAAGAAAATGGGGGCATGTTTGTGGCCAAAATTCGTGTGTGTTGCTGGTATAATTTAATTTTAATTTATTGTTAATTTATTGTTAAATTTAATTTAGTTTTAAGTTTTTAATTTTAAGTTTTAAAAAGAAATCAAGATCAGCCGCCGCTCAATTATTGTAGTAAACAGAGTCAGAGAGAGAGAGAGAGAGAGTGCGAGAGAATGCATTCGGGGTTCAATGCTTGTGTATAATTTGTTGGAATTATTATTCCTACTTTAGGCTAATGTAACTTTTTTTAGAATTGACCTAGAGCTTCAGTAGAACCACCATATGAATCTTAAAGTATCAGGATTCCCTCGATAAATTTTCATATTGCTAATTGACTTAGATCAGTGTTTTTTTACCGTTAGGAAAAAATGAGGATGATTCTTAGATTTTCAAAATCGATAAAAAAAATAGTAAACATTAAAATATCCAATATTAAATTAAATAGAATCTTTATTTTGTAGAGGACTAAATTTTAGCCAAACATCGCATCGATTGATTTACGCGATTAGCGTCTAGAATTTTATAGAAATTGGGTTTTTTGCCACTGAAAGAAAATGGGGGCATGTTTGTGGCCAAAATTCGTGTGTGTTGCTGGTATAATTTAATTTTAATTTATTGTTAAGTTTAATTTAGTTTTAAGTTTTTAATTTTAAGTTTTAAAAAGAAATCAAGATCAGCCGCCGCTCAATTATTTTAGTAAACAGAGTCAGAGAGAGAGAGAGAGACAGTGCGAGAGAATGCATTCGGGGTTCAATGCTTGTGTATAATTTGTTGGAATTATTATTCCTACTTTAGGCTAATGTAACTTTTTTTAGAATTGACCTAGAGCTTCAGTAGAACCACCATATGAATCCTTAGAGTATCAAGATTCCCTCGATAAATTTTCATATTGCTAATTGACTTAGATCAGTGTTTTTTACCGTTAGGAAAAAATGAGGATGATTCTTAGATTTTCAAAAATCGATAAAAAAAAATAGTAAACATTAAAATATCCAATATTAAATTAAATAGAATCTTTATTATGTAGAGGACTAAATTTTAGCCAAACATCGCATCGATTGATTTACGCGTTTAGCGTCTAGAATTTTTATAGAAATTGGGTTTTTGCCACTGAAAGAAAATGGGGGCATGTTTGTGGCCAAAATTCGTGTGTGTTGCTGGTATAATTTAATTTTAATTTATTGTTAAATTTAATTTAGTTTTAAGTTTTTAATTTTAAGTTTTAAAAAGAAATCAAGATCAGCCGCCGCTCAATTATTGTAGTAAACAGAGTCAGAGAGAGAGAGAGAGAGAGAGAGAGAGTGCGAGAGAATGCATTCGGGGTTCAATGCTTGTGTATAATTTATTGGAATTATTATTCCTACTTTAGACTAATGTAACTTTTTTTAGAATTGACCTAGAGCTTCAGTAGAACCACCATATGAATCCTTAAAGTATCAGGATTCCCTCGATAAATTTTCATATTGCTAATTGACTTAGATTCTTAGATTTTCAAAAATCGATAAAAAATAGTAAACATTAAAATATCCAATATTAAATTAAATAGAATCTTCATTATGTAGAGGACTAAATTTTGGCCAAAAATCGCATCGATTGATTAACGCGTTTAGCGTCCAGAATTTTTTATAGAAATTGGGGGTTTTTTTGCCACTGGAAGAAAATGGGGGCATGTTTATGGCCAAAATAAGTCTTAGCAAATCAGTTTAGTGTTATAAGAATTGAATGGTAAAAAATTTTAATAGGGTCATTTAATTAGTTTAGGCTGTGCGCTGATTCTTAGTTTTCAATAAACAGTTTTATATATATAGACTAGCAGGGTGCCCGCAGCTTCGCTTGCGATGTCTTATGTTTGCATTATACCTTTCTCCATACAGGAAGCTCTTAAATATGTATTAAGACAATATTTTTAAATAGTGCAATTTATGCAATGTTTATATCGAATAATAAGATTAAAAACTACAAAAACGCATCTGTATATGTACAAAATGCAAGTATGCTAATTGGTAAATCACAACTGCACATAATTAATAAATAACAAAATATTCATTTAAATGTAAATCATTTATGACTTTACTTATTAAGAATAGTATAAAACGAAAATAACTGGCATAACTCACCAAATTTTTAAGTTAACATCAAAAATATCAACAAATTTGCACATTCTATAGAAAAAATTAAAATTCCGAGAAAGGCGAACTAATATAATAATATTATTGCTCAAATACGGTTATACACCAAAATACACGTTAACTTCTTCTGTTGCGCACTTGCTACACTCTTTCCTCTCTATCTACTGCTATCTCCCGCTCTTATGTTTCCTAACAGCGCGTGGCAGAACACTGAAAAAACAAGAGAGAATGCTATAGTCGGGTGCCCCGACTATCAGATACCCGTTACTCAGCTAAAGGGAGTGCGAGGGAGGTGGAGACAGAAACTTTGATCACGCATAACTTTTTAACGAATGGTCCGATTTGAAAAATTTCTTCCACATTTCGATATTTATTGATAAACACAATAAAACGGCATTTTTACTTTTCCGAAATATTTAAATTTTTAAAATCGTATATAAGCGATTGTGGGCGTTAAAGGGGGCGTGGCACCATTTTGAAACAAACTTGCGCTGCGTAGGAACTTCTAAAATCTACATGCAAAATGCCAATCTTCTAGCTTTTATAGTTTCCGAGATCTCAGCGTTCATACGGACAAACAGACAGACAGACAGACAGACGGACAGACAGACGGACAGACGGACATGGCTAAATCGACTCGGCTAGTGATCCTGATCAAAAATATATATACTTTATAGGGTCGGAAACGCTTCCTTCTAGCTGTTACATACTTTTGCACGAATACAATATACCCTTTTACTCTACGAGTAACGGGTATAATAAACACCGCAAAAAACAATTTGAATGGTATATTTTTACTAAACTATCAAGATTTTCGCCAAAAAAACGTCTTTTGAGTATTCTGGCAGCAAAACCTGTAAAGAGCACTTAAATTCGATAATAGATCGACTTTTTGCTTAGTTTCTTTGTTTAGAAGATAGCCATCAAATGAATCGTTGAAGCTTAAGGAAAAACTTTACCGAAGAAATTTTTATACCCTTGCAGAGGGTATTATAATTTTGGTCAGAAGTTTGTAACGCAGTGAAGGAGACGTTTCCGACCCTATAATATATTCTTGATCAGGATCACCTCCTGAGTCGATATAGCCATGTCCGTCTGTCCGTCTATTTCAATACCGTTTGCGAGCTCAGTTTAAAAGCTAGCGATCTGAAACTTTCACACTCGTCCTAAAACATGTGACGCAGATCAAGTTTGAAACCCCGATCGGACGTCTATATCCTATAGCTCCCATAGGAACAATCGGATATATCTAGCAAGAATTGATGATATTTCGCGCAGTGTAAAAGCTATTGACATGAATCTTTCCAAATCGTATTTTTTTATGCATACCTTGATCAAGGTAAAAGCGCCTGGCGATCGGACGTCTATATCCTATAGCTCCCATAGGAACAATAGGGTAAAATGGGTCAAAATTTGATGGTTTTCAGAATATTTCGCGCTGTGTAAAAGCTATTGCTATAAATTTTTTCAAATCGTATTTTTTTATGCATTCCTTCATCAAGGTAAAAGCGCGTGCTGATCGGACGTCTATATCCTAAAGCTCCCATAGGAACAATCGGATATAACTTTCAAGAATGGAAGATATTTCGCGCAGTGTAAAAGCATTTAACATAAATCTTTCCAAATCTTATTTTTTATGCATACCTTGATCAGGGTAAAATCGCTTGGCGATCGGACGTCTATATCCTATAGCTCCCATAGGAACAATTCGGTGAAATCGGTCCAAATTTGTTGGTTTTCTGAATTTTTCGCGTAGTGTGTAAGCCACTGACATAAATTTTTCCAAGTCTTATTTATTTACGCATATCTTGATTAGGGTAAAAGCGCTTGCCGATCGGACGTCTATTTCTTATAGCTTCCGTAGGAAAAATAGTTAAAGGCTGCGAAAGTATCCCTTTTTCTATTTTTATATGACATTTTTGCAGTATAAAACCAATTGACATCAAACGACGCAAATCTAGTTTATTTATGTATACCTTATTC
The DNA here is from genome assembly GCA_018152295.1 of Drosophila carrolli. Classification (NCBI taxonomy): domain Eukaryota; kingdom Metazoa; phylum Arthropoda; class Insecta; order Diptera; family Drosophilidae; genus Drosophila; species Drosophila carrolli. The sequence continues at coordinate 1,727 of JAECXJ010000097.1, read as the reverse complement.
CTTTCGCTACTTTTTCAGTTTTAGCAATTTCGGCAAAGTCTGCAAGGGTATTAAAACTTCGGCTTGCCGAAGTTAGCTTCCGTCCTCGTTGATACTCAGTTTAGAAGTGCAATTTTTCGACGTTTGGAGATATTTTTGGCTAAATTGTAATTTTAGAACGGGTGTTAAAAATAGTAAAAAGCCTTAAATCTAAGCGGTTTTTAAAACATTTATAATGTCTTAAACTATTTTTTGGGCGAAAACACGAATTCGATTGGTTAAACGGTTTAGCGTCCAGAATTTTTGAAAGGAAAATTGACCTTTTTCCAATTGGAAGCGATTGGGGCCACTTGGGGAGCCCCAATAAATCAGTTTAAAGTTATTAGAATGTAATAAAAATGCATATTAATATTGTTAACCAGTGGTTTTGGCTGTGCGTTGATTCCCAGTTTTCTTACTGATAGATAATAATATAAAAAGATGATGACTGCCCCCCTGCCCTTTTTCCAAAGCCCAGTGGCTTGAACGCTTTAACGGGGTTTATTCGTGTGTGTTGCTGGTATAATTTAATTTTAATTTATTGTTAATTTATTGTTATACCCGTTACTCGTAGAGTAAAAGGGTATATTGTATTCGTGCAAAAGTATGTAACAGCTAGAAGGAAGCGTTTCCGATCCTATAAAGTATATATATTCTTGATCAGGATCACTAGCCGAGTCGATCTAGCCATGTCCGTCCGTCCGTCTGTCCGTCTGTCTGTCCGTCTGTCTGTCCGTATGAACGCTGAGATCTCGGAAACTATAAAAGCTAGAAGATTGGCATTTTGCATGTAGATTTTAGAAGTTCCTAAGCAGCGCAAGTTTGTTTCAAAATGGTGTCACGCCCCCTTTAACGCCCACAATCGCTTATATACGATTTTAAAAATTTAAATATTTCGGAAAAGTAAAAATGCAGCTTTATTGTGTTTATCAATACCTATCGAAATGTAGAAGAAATTTTTCAAATCGGACCATTCGTTAAAAAGTTATGCGTGATCAAAGTTTCTATCTCCATCTCCCTCGCACTCCCTTTACCAGAGTAACGGGTATCTGATAGTCGGGGCACCCGACTATAGCGTTCTCTCTTGTTAAGTTTAATTTAGTTTTAAGTTTTTAATTTAAAGTTTTAAAAAGAAATCAAAATAAGCCGCCGGTCAATTATTGTAGTACACAGAGTCAGAGAGAGAGAGAGAGAGAGACAGTGCGAGAGAATGCATTCGGTGATCAATGATTGTGTATAATTTGTTGGAATTATTATTCCTACTTTAGGCTAATGTAACTTTTTAGAATTGACCTAGAGCTTCAGTAAAACCACCATATGAATCCTTAAAGTATCAGGATTCCCTCGATAAATTTTCATATTGCTAATTGACTTAGATCAGTGTTTTTTTGCCGTTTGGAAAAAATGAGGAAGATTCTTAGATTTTCAAAGATCGATAAAAAATAGTAAACATTAAAATATCGAATATTAAATTAAATAGAATCTTTATTATGTAGAGGACTAAATTTTGGCCGAAAATCGCATCGATTGATTAACGCGTTTAGCGTCCAGATTTTTTTATAGAAATTGGCGGTTTTTTGCCACTGGAAGAAAATGGGGGCATGTTTATGGCCAAAATAAGTCTTAGCAAATCAGTTTAGTGTTATAAGAATTGAATGGTAAAAAATTTGAATAGGGTCATTTAATTAGCTTAGGCTGTGCGTTGATTC
>JAECXJ010000096.1:0-68451 GCA_018152295.1 Drosophila carrolli | reverse complement strand
TATCCTATGGCTGCTATATAACTGATTTATCAAATACCCTTAACTTTGGTGTTTGTAAAGTTAGAAAGTTGAGAATTTTCTATGGGTTTTTATATTTGGCCAATCAATCCGACCTACCAAATTTCATAAGGATCGGCTGACCTATCTACTAGCTGCTATATAACTTGATTGATCGGAAATGCCATAGCTTTGGTGTTTGTCAAGTTAGGAAGTGGGATTTCTATGGGTTTTATATTTTGGCTAATCGGAAATGCAACCGGTGTACAGTGGGTCGCAGGATTGACCGGCTTTCTGTCGGTCTTTATATAACTTTGGCTAATCAAGCCATAACTTTGACCTACCAAATTTCATAAGGATCGGCCGGCTATCATCAGCTATAGCCGCCATAACTGATTGATCGGAAATGCCATAACTTTGATGTTTGTAAAGTTAGGAAGCTGGGATTTTCTATGGGTTTTATATTTGGTTAATCAATCCAACCTACTAAATTTCATAAGGATTCCCGACTATATCCTATAGCTGCATATAACTAATTGATCGGAAATGCCATAACTTTGGTGTTTGTAAAGTTAGGAAGTTGGGATTTTCTATGGGTTTTATATTTGGTCAATCAATCCGACCTACCAAATGTCATAAGGATCGGCCGACTATATCCTATAGCCGCCATATAACTGAACGATTGGAAATGCCATAACTTTGGTGTTTTTAAAGTTAGGAAGTTGGAATTTTTGTGAGTATTAAGAATGCATCATATGAATAATTTTGGAGAATATAATGTACATAATATTTCCTGTAACTGGGTGTATCAACTTCCGGCTCCGCCCGAATGTAAGGCTTTCCTTTCTTGTTTTTTTTTAATTGGGTTTGTTATTTGGCCACAAAAACCTTACGTAGAAAAATAACCGAAGATAGGCTATCGACTTATCAATTAGTCCATTTCATATAAATCATTTTTTAAGAAAATCTTTATTTAAAAAAGAACCAAAAATAATAGGTAATTCTTATACTTATTCATAGATTAAACTGGTATATTGTATTCGTTGAAAAGTATATAACAGGTTTAAAGAAGAGTGGCCGATAGTATAGAGGATATGTGTTCTATATAAATGATATAACATGCAGATTCTATTTATGCCCTCGCAGGGCAAGTTTATTTCAGAATTTAAAATTTATTAGCGACGTGTCAGATTATATATGTATATATCTCAACAATTATCAACCCACTAACAATTTCTCAAATCGAAAAATTATTTCACAAGTAATTAAAAAATGAAGTTTAACATAGCTTTAAAACCTTCATATATCCTTGCCTTACAATTTTTGATCTAGAAAAGTTCCTCCAACAAACCAACAAGAATTCCTTCTGTTTTCATACACTGGCAGTGGATATCATAATTTCAGCCAAATGTTTGCAACGCAGTGAAGGACACGTTTTCGATCCCAACATCACCAGGAGAGTCGATCTAGCCATGTCATTTTGCCCGTCCGTTTCTACGCAAATTAGTCTGCAGTTTAAAGATATCGAAACTTTCCCAAAAGTTGTCTTTCTATTGCAAGTAGTAAGTCGGAAAGAGACAGATCGGGCGACTATATCTAATAGCTCCCTTAGGAACAATAGAAAAAAAATTAAAACAAGTTAGTAAAAAGTTAGAAAGTTCGATATTTCCATAGCAGTTATTACAAAACGAACTATTTTTTATTTTCTTTGATATCTGATTAAAACAACAAAAGCCAAGACAGGAAAGCTAACTTCGATCGGATCGGAAATTGCCATAGCTTTGGATATTCTGTAAAGTTATATTCTCAAAAATTATTCATATGAGTGTTATATTTGGCCATATAAAATCCCAACTACCAAACTTTAAAAAGACCAACGCTATGGCCTATTTCCCAAACGTTTAGTTATATGGCAGCTTTAGAATATGTAGTTGGAAGTTGGAATTTTCTATGGGTTTTATATTTGGCTAAAAATCAATCCCACCATACCAACTTTACAAAACGCCAAAGTTATGGCATTTCCATTTAACTGATTGATATGGCGGAAATGCCATAGCTTTGGTGCCTGTAAAGTTAGGAAGTTGGGATTTTCTATGTGTTTATATTTGGCTAATCAATCCGACCTACCAAATTTCATAAGGATCGGCCGACTATATCCGATATGCCGACATATAACGGACCGTTCCGGACTTATGCCATACTTTGGTGTTTGTAAAGTTAGGAAGTTGGAATTCGATTCTAAATGGGTTTTAGATTTGCGTAGAAACAGACAGACGGACAGACGGACATGGCTATATCAGCCAGGACTATCTGTCCTATAGCCGCCATATAACTTATTGGGTCGGAAATGTCTCCATAACCTTTGGTGTTTTGTCCAAAATTAGAAGTTGCAAGGGTCTAAGGGTTTTATATTTGGCACATAATCAAACCGACTACCATAATTTCATCACCCGTCTCTGCTTTCTGGTCTGGTTTTGTTTATCAGATCCTCACTTTGTTCTCTGTCAATTAGAAAGTTGGTGTTGCCCCTGGGTTTTTATACCAGCATAAAACAAAGGCTAACAACGAAAACTGTCTACCAAACACGCCCATTTTTGACAAAAGGCTATTAACACCATTAAACGGTAAAGCCGGTAAAGACGGAAAAAGGTTTAGGGGTTTTTGAAAGACAGAGGTAAGTTGGGATTTCTATGGGTTTTATATTCTTTCAAAACGAAACGCAGCACCGTTGACTGTAATAAAATGCGAGTCGCGTGCTATAGCCTATACATAAATATAAAACTGATCAGGAAGATGCCATAGCTTTGGTGTTTGTAAAGTTAGCGACGCCTGGGACCTTCCTATGTGTCTCCCTATATAATTGCTAAGGTCAAGTTCTTAAAGTGCATCGGCCGACTATATCCTGATAGCCGTCCATATAACTTATTGATCGGAAATGCCGTCTCTTTCGGTTTCTTATTCCTGTGTTAGTCTAGTTGGAACTTAACTCATGGGTTTTATATTTGGCTAATCAATCGCGACCTACCTTACAAGTTCTTTTATGCTCGTGCCGACTTTTATCCTATGCGATAAAAATAAACTGATAATAAATGTGGCGGGACACAAGCCAAAAGTTTGGTGTTTGCACTCAACGTCTCAGTCGTTGGCGATGTTCTATGCGGTCTCTTATCTTTGGCGCAACAATCCGTTCGCTTAAAGTTACAGAAGGATAGGCCGACTATTTCCTCTAGCAACCCCATGTAACCCGATCCACTCCGCCACTGCAATGCATTTGGATTATTTAAGTTAGCTGTGACTGAGCTTGGGATTTCCTATGGGTTTTATGTGTTGGGTAATAATCCGACCTGAGCAACTCGGTGATCAAGGGAGTAAATGGAAAAGCAGGGAGTCAGGTAAAGAGTTAGGTGTAGGTCAGGTCTGAAGGAAAAATCAAATAAAAATTTGTATAAAATAGGAATTTGAGGATTTTCCAATGTTTTTAAAACAATGGCTACAATAAACTTGACCTACCAAAGTTAAACTAAGGTACCGAAATAACCTTTATCCACATTTAAAACTGATTGTCGATATGCCTTAACTTTAAGTGTAATTTGTACTAAGTTACTGGAAAATAGGAAATACATACGATGGGTTTATATTACAGACAATTATACTCAACAAGCAATCAAGTAATCCAGGTTAAATGGCCGACTATAGTTCCTATAGCCCCCATGTATTGACAGAGTTTGATCAGAAATGCCATAAGCATTTGGTGTTACTTTAAAGTTAGGAAGTTGGGATTTTCTATGGGTTTTATATTTGGCTAATCAATCCGACCTACCAAATTTCAAAAGGATTAGCGACTAGTATCCTATAGCCGCCTTATAACTGATTGATCGGAAATGCCATAACTTTGAAGTGTTTGTAAATAGTTACGAAGTTGGGATCCTTTCTATGGGTTTTATAGGGTTTGGCTAATAATCCAAATTTCAGAAGGATCGGCCGACTATAATTCCTATAGTTTCCATATAACATTTATTGATCAGGTAATCCCATAACTTTGGTGTTTGTAAAGTTAGAAAGTTGGGATTTTCCCTATGGGTTTTCATTTTTCCTAACAATAATCAACCTACAAAATTCTTGTAAGGATCGGCCGACTATATCCTCAATGAGCGCGAAATAACTGATTGTATCGGAATTGCCATAGCTTTGGTGTTTGTAAAGAATAGGTAGATTGGGATTGTTCTATGTGTTTTATAATTTGCTAAGCTCGAAATGCGTCCATACCAAATTTCATCAGGAGTCGGCCGAATGAATGCTTTAGCCGACTTAATCTAAAGGGATTTATTAACGGATAATCCATAGCTAAATTGGTGTTTGTAAAGTTAGGAAGTTGGGATTTTCTATGGGTTTTATATTTGGCCAATCAATCCGACCTACCAAATTTCAGAAGGATAGGCCGACTATTTCCTATAGCCCCCATGTAACTGATTGATCGGAAATGCCTGTCTAAATGTCTTTGGGTAACTTTATATTTGGCTAATCACCGACCTTTGCACCAATATATCATGTCAGGATAGGCCGACTATTTCCTATAGCCGCCATGTAACTGATTGATCGGAAATGCCATAACTTTGGTGTTTGTAAAGTTAGGAAGTTGGGATTTTTTATATTTGGCTAATCAATCCGACCTACCAAATTTCATAAGGATCGGCCGACTATATCCTATAGCCGACATATAACTGATTGATCGGAAATGCCATAGCTTTGGTGTTTGTAAAGTTAGGAAGTTGGGATTTTCTATGGGTTTTATATTTGGCTAATCAATCCGACCTACCAAATTTCATAAGGATCGGCCGACTATATCCTATAGCCGCCATATAACTGATTGATCGGAAATGCCATAACTTTGGTGTTTGTAAAGTTAGGAAGTTGGGATTTTCTATGGGTTTTATATTTGGCTAATCAATCCGACCTACCAAATTTCATAAGGATCGGCCGACTATATCCTATAGCCGCCATATAACTGATTGATCGGAAATGCCATAACTTTGGTGTTTGTAAAGTTAGGAAGTTGGGATTTTCTATGGGTTTTTATATTTGGCTAATCAATCCGACCTACCAAATTTCATAAGGATCGGCCGACTATATCCTATAGCCGACATATAACTGATTGATCGGAAATGCCATAGCTTTGGTGTTTGTAAAGTTAGGAAGTTGGGATTTTCTATGGGTTTTATATTTGGCTAATCAATCCGACCTACCAAATTTCATAAGGATCGGCCGACTATATCCTATAGCCGCCATATAACTGATTGATCGGAAATGCCATAACTTTGGTGTTTGTAAAGTTAGGAAGTTGGGATTTTCTATGGGTTTTATATTTGGCTAATCAATCCGACCTACCAAATTTCATAAGGATCGGCCGACTATATCCTATAGCCGCCATATAACTGATTGATCGGAAATGCCATAACTTTGGTGTTTGTAAAGTTAGGAAGTTGGGATTTTCTATGGGTTTTATATTTGGCTAATCAATCCGACCTACCAAATTTCATAAGGATCGGCCGACTATATCCTATAGCCGCCATATAACTGATTGATCGGAAATGCCATAACTTTGGTGTTTGTAAAGTTAGGAAGTTGGGATTTTCTATGGGTTTTATATTTGGCTAATCAATCCGACCTACCAAATTTCATAAGGATCGGCCGACTATATCCTATAGCCGCCATATAACTGATTGATCGGAAATGCCATAACTTTGGTGTTTGTAAAGTTAGGAAGTTGGGATTTTCTATGGGTTTTATATTTGGCTAATCAATCCGACCTACCAAATTTCATAAGGATCGGCCGACTATATCCTATAGCCGCCATATAACTGATTGATCGGAAATGCCATAGCTTTGGTGTTTGTAAAGTTAGGAAGTTGGGATTTTCTATGGGTTTTATATTTGATCATAAGGATCGGCCGACTATATCCTATAGCTGCCATATAACTGATTGATCGGAAATGCCATAACTTTGGTGTTTGTAAAGTTAGGAAGTTGGGATTTTCTATGGGTTTTATATTTGGCTAATCAATCCGACCTACCAAATTTCATAAGGATCGGCCGACTATATCCTATAGCCGACATATAACTGATTGATCGGAAATGCCATAGCTTTGGGGTTTGTAAAGTTAGGAAGTTGGGATTTTCTATGGGTTTTATATTTGGCCAATCAATCCGACCTACCAAATTTCATAAGGATCGGCCGACTATATCCTATAGCCGCCATATAACTGATTGATCGGAAATGCCATAACTTTGGTGTTTGTAAAGTTAGGAAGTTGGGATTTTCTATGGGTTTTATATTTGGCTAATCAATCCGACCTACCAAATTTCATAAGGATCGGCCGACTATATCCTATAGCCGCCATATAACTGATTGATCGGAAATGCCATAGCTTTGGTGTTTGTAAAGTTAGGAAGTTGGGATTTTCTATGGGTTTTATATTTGGCTAATCAATCCGACCTACCAAATTTCATAAGGATCGGCCGACTATATCCTATAGCCGCCATATAACTGATTGATCGGAAATGCCATAACTTTGGTGTTTGTAAAGTTAGGAAGTTGGGATTTTCTATGGGTTTTATATTTGGCTAATCAATCCGACCTACCAAATTTCATAAGGATCGGCCGACTATTTCCTATAGCCCCCATGTAACTGATTGATCGGAAATGCCATAACTTTGGTGTTTGTAAAGTTAGGAAGTTGGGATTTTCTATGGGTTTTATATTTGGCTAATCAATCCGACCTACCAAATTTCATAAGGATCGGCCGACTATATCCTATAGCCGACATATAACTGATTGATCGGAAATGCCATAGCTTTGGTGTTTGTAAAGTTAGGAAGTTGGGATTTTCTATGTGTTTTATATTTGGCTAATCAATCATAAGGATCGGCCGACTATATCCTATAGCCGCCATATAACGGATTGATCGGAAATGCCATAACTTTGGTGTTTGTAAAGTTAGGAAGTTGGGATTTTCTATGGGTTTTATATTTGGCTAATCAATCCGACCTACCAAATTTCATAAGGATCGGCCGACTATATCCTATAGCCGCCATATAACGGATTGATCGGAAATGCCATAACTTTGGTGTTTGTAAAGTTAGAAAGTTGGAATTTTCTATGGGTTTTATATTTGGCTAATCAATCCGACCTACCAAATTTCATAAGGATCGGCCGACTATATCCTATAGCCGCCATATAACTGATTGATCGGAAATGCCATAACTTTGGTGTTTGTAAAGTTAGGAAGTTGGGATTTTCTATGGGTTTTATATTTGGCTAATCAATCCGACCTACCAAATTTCATAAGGATCGGCCGACTATATCCTATAGCCGCCATATAACTGATTGATCGGAAATGCCATAACTTTGGTGTTTGTAAAGTTAGGAAGTTGGGATTTTCTATGGGTTTTATATTTGGCTAATCAATCCGACCTACCAAATTTCATAAGGATCGGCCGACTATATCCTATAGCCGCCATATAACTGATTGATCGGAAATGCCATAACTTTGGTGTTTGTAAAGTTAGGAAGTTGGGATTTTCTATGGGTTTTATATTTGGCCAATCAATCCGACCTACCAAATTTCATAAGGATCGGCCGACTATATCCTATAGCCGCCATATAACTGATTGATCGGAAATGCCATAACTTTGGTGTTTGTAAAGTTAGGAAGTTGGGATTTTCTATGGGTTTTATATTTGGCTAATCAATCCGACCTACCAAATTTCATAAGGATCGGCCGACTATATCCTATAGCCGCCATATAACTGATTGATCGGAAATGCCATAACTTTGGTGTTTGTAAAGTTAGGAAGTTGGGATTTTCTAATTGGGTTTATATTTGGCCAATCAATCCGACCTACCAAATTTCATAAGGATCGGCCGACTATATCCTATAGCCGCCATATAACTGATTGATCGGAAATGCCATAACTTTGGTGTTTGTAAAGTTAGGAAGTTGGGATTTTCTATGGGTTTTATATTTGGCTAATCAATCCGACCTACCAAATTTCATAAGGATCGGCCGACTATATCCTATAGCCGCCATATAACTGATTGATCGGAAATGCCATAACTTTGGTGTTTGTAAAGTTAGGAAGTTGGGATTTTCTATGGGTTTTATATTTGGCTAATCAATCCGACCTACCAAATTTCATAAGGATCGGCCGACTATATCCTATAGCCGCCATATAACTGATTGATCGGAAATGCCATAACTTTGGTGTTTGTAAAGTTAGGAAGTTGGGATTTTCTATGGGTTTTATATTTGGCTAATCAATCCGACCTACCAAATTTCATAAGGATCGGCCGACTATATCCTATAGCCGCCATATAACGGATTGATCGGAAATGCCATAACTTTGGTGTTTGTAAAGTTAGGAAGTTGGGATTTTCTATGGGTTTTATATTTGGCTAATCAATCCGACCTACCAAATTTCATAAGGATCGGCCGACTATATCCTATAGCCGCCATATAACTGATTGATCGGAAATGCCATAACTTTGGTGTTTGTAAAGTTAGAAAGTTGGGATTTTCTATGGGTTTTATATTTGGCTAATCAATCCGACCTACCAAATTTCATAAGGATCGGCCGACTATATCCTATAGCCGCCATATAACTGATTGATCGGAAATGCCATAACTTTGGTGTTTGTAAAGTTAGGAAGTTGGGATTTTCTATGGGTTTTATATTTGGCTAATCAATCCGACCTACCAAATTTCATAAGGATCGGCCGACTATATCCTATAGCCGCCATATAACTGATTGATCGGAAATGCCATAACTTTGGTGTTTGTAAAGTTAGGAAGTTGGGATTTTCTATGGGTTTTATATTTGGCTAATCAATCCGACCTACCAAATTTCATAAGGATCGGCCGACTATATCCTATAGCCGACATATAACTGATTGATCGGAAATGCCATAGCTTTGGTGTTTGTAAAGTTAGGAAGTTGGGATTTTCTATGGGTTTTATATTTGGCTAATCAATCCGACCTACCAAATTTCATAAGGATCGGCCGACTATATCCTATAGCCGCCATATAACTGATTGATCGGAAATGCCATAACTTTGGTGTTTGTAAAGTTAGGAAGTTGGGATTTTCTATGGGTTTTATATTTGGCCAATCAATCCGACCTACCAAATTTCATAAGGATCGGCCGACTATATCCTATAGCTGCCATATAACTGATTGATCGGAAATGCCATAACTTTGGTGTTTGTAAAGTTAGAAAGTTGGGATTTTCTATGGGTTTTATATTTGGCCAATCAATCCGACCTACCAAATTTCAAAAGGATCGGCCGACTATATCCTATAGCTGCCATATAACTGATTGATCGGAAATGCCATAACTTTGGTGTTTGTAAAGTTAGGAAGTTGGGATTTTCTATGGGTTTTATATTTGGCTAATCAATCCGACCTACCAAATTTCATAAGGATCGGCCGACTATATCCTATAGCCGCCATATAACTGATTGATCGGAAATGCCATAACTTTGGTGTTTGTAAAGTTAGGAAGTTGGGATTTTCTATGGGTTTTATATTTGGCCAATCAATCCGACCTACCAAATTTCATAAGGATCGGCCGACTATATCCTATAGCCGCCATATAACTGATTGATCGGAAATGCCATAACTTTGGTGTTTGTAAAGTTAGGAAGTTGGGATTTTCTATGGGTTTTATATTTGGCTAATCAATCCGACCTACCAAATTTCATAAGGATCGGCCGACTATATCCTATAGCTGCCATATAACTGATTGATCGGAAATGCCATAACTTTGGTGTTTGTAAAGTTAGGAAGTTGGGATTTTCTATGGGTTTTATATTTGGCTAATCAATCCGACCTACCAAATTTCATAAGGATCGGCCGACTATATCCTATAGCTGCCATATAACTGATTGATCGGAAATGCCATAACTTTGGTGTTTGTAAAGTTAGGAAGTTGGGATTTTCTATGGGTTTTATATTTGGCTAATCAATCCGACCTACCAAATTTCATAAGGATCGGCCGACTATATCCTATAGCTGCCATATAACTGATTGATCGGAAATGCCATAACTTTGGTGTTTGTAAAGTTAGGAAGTTGGGATTTTCTATGGGTTTTATATTTGGCTAATCAATCCGACCTACCAAATTTCATAAGGATCGGCCGACTATATCCTATAGCCGCCATATAACTGATTGATCGGAAATGCCATAACTTTGGTGTTTGTAAAGTTAGGAAGTTGGGATTTTCTATGGGTTTTATATTTGGCTAATCAATCCGACCTACCAAATTTCATAAGGATCGGCCGACTATATCCTATAGCCGCCATATAACTGATTGATCGGAAATGCCATAACTTTGGTGTTTGTAAAGTTAGGAAGTTGGGATTTTCTATGGGTTTTATATTTGGCTAATCAATCCGACCTACCAAATTTCATAAGGATCGGCCGACTATATCCTATAGCCGCCATATAACTGATTGATCGGAAATGCCATAACTTTGGTGTTTGTAAAGTTAGGAAGTTGGGATTTTCTATGGGTTTTATATTTGGCTAATCAATCCGACCTACCAAATTTCATAAGGATCGGCCGACTATATCCTATAGCTGCCATATAACTGATTGATCGGAAATGCCATAACTTTGGTGTTTGTAAAGTTAGGAAGTTGGGATTTTCTATGGGTTTTATATTTGGCTAATCAATCCGACCTACCAAATTAATTTTCTATGGGTTTTATATTTGGCTAATCAATCCGACCTACCAAATTTCATAAGGATCGGCCGACTATATCCTATAGCCGACATATAACTGATTGATCGGAAATGCCATAACTTTGGTGTTTGTAAAGTTAGGAAGTTGGGATTTTCTATGGGTTTTATATTTGGCTAATCAATCCGACCTACCAAATTTCATAAGGATCGGCCGACTATATCCTATAGCCGCCATATAACTGATTGATCGGAAATGCCATAACTTTGGTGTTTGTAAAGTTAGGAAGTTGGGATTTTCTATGGGTTTTATATTTGGCCAATCAATCCGACCTACCAAATTTCATAAGGATCGGCCGACTATAGCTGCCATATAACCTGATTGATCGGAAATGCCATAACTTTGGTGTTTGTAAAGTTAGGATTTTCTATGGGTTTTATATTTTGGCCTAATCAATCCGACCTACCAAATTTCATAAGGATCGCCGACTATATCCTATAGCCCCATATAAACTGATTGATCGGAAATGCCATAACTTTGGTGTTTGTAAAGTTAGGAAGTTGGGATTTTCTATGGGTTTTATATTTGGCCAATCAATCCGACCTACCAAATTTCATAAGGATCGGCCGACTATATCCTATAGCCGCCATATAACTGATTGATCGGAAATGCCATAACTTTGGTGTTTGTAAAGTTAGGAAGTTGGGATTTTCTATGGGTTTTATATTTGGCTAATCAATCCGACCTACCAAATTTCATAAGGATCGGCCGACTATATCCTATAGCCGCCATATAACTGATTGATCGGAAATGCCATAACTTTGGTGTTTGTAAAGTTAGGAAGTTGGGATTTTCTATGGGTTTTATATTTGGCTAATCAATCCGACCTACCAAATTTCATAAGGATCGGCCGACTATATCCTATAGCTGCCATATAACTGATTGATCGGAAATGCCATAACTTTGGTGTTTGTAAAGTTAGGAAGTTGGGATTTTCTATGGGTTTTATATTTGGCTAATCAATCCGACCTACCAAATTTCATAAGGATCGGCCGACTATATCCTATATATAACTGATTAATGCCATACATAAGTGATCGGAAATGCCATAACTTTGGTGTTTGTAAAGTTAGGAAGTTGGGATTTTCTATGGGTTTTATATTTGGCTAATCAATCCGACCTACCAAATTTCATAAGGATCGGCCGACTATATCCTATAGCTGCCATATAACTGATTGATCGGAAATGCCATAACTTTGGTGTTTGTAAAGTTAGGAAGTTGGGATTTTCTATGGGTTTTATATTTGGCTAATCAATCCGACCTACCAAATTTCATAAGGCTCGGCCGATTTTTTGGCCAATCAATCCGACCTACCAAATTTCATAAGGATCGGCCGACTATATCCTATAGCTGCCATATAACTGATTGATCGGAAATGCCATAACTTTGGTGTTTGTAAAGTTAGGAAGTTGGGATTTTCTATGGGTTTTATATTTGGCCAATCAATCCGACCTACCAAATTTCATAAGGATCGGCCGACTATATCCTATAGCCGCCATATAACTGATTGATCGGAAATGCCATAACTTTGGTGTTTGTAAAGTTAGGAAGTTGGGATTTTCTATGGGTTTTATATTTGGCTAATCAATCCGACCTACCAAATTTCATAAGGATCGGCCGACTATATCCTATAGCCGCCATATAACTGATTGATCGGAAATGCCATAACTTTGGTGTTTGTAAAGTTAGGAAGTTGGGATTTTCTATGGGTTTTATATTTGGCTAATCAATCCGACCTACCAAATTTCATAAGGATCGGCCGACTATATCCTATAGCTGCCATATAACTGATTGATCGGAAATGCCATAACTTTGGTGTTTGTAAAGTTAGGAAGTTGGGATTTTCTATGGGTTTTATATTTGGCCAATCAATCCGACCTACCAAATTTCATAAGGATCGGCCAGACTATATCCCTATAGCTGCCATATAACTGATTGATCGGAAATGCCATAACTTTGGTGTTTGTAAAGTTAGGAAGTTGGGATTTTCTATGGGTTTTATATTTGGCCAATCAATCCGACCTACCAAATTTCATAAGGATCGGCCGACTATATCCTATAGCTGCCATATAACTGATTGATCGGAAATGCCATAACTTTGGTGTTTGTAAAGTTAGGAAGTTGGGATTTTCTATGGGTTTTATATTTGGCCAATCAATCCGACCTACCAAATTTCATAAGGATCGGCCGACTATATCCTATAGCTGCCATATAACTGATTGATCGGAAATGCCATAACTTTGGTGTTTGTAAAGTTAGGAAGTTGGGATTTTCTATGGGTTTTATATTTGGCCAATCAATCCGACCTACCAAATTTCATAAGGATCGGCCGACTATATCCTATAGCCGCCATATAACTGATTGATCGGAAATGCCATAACTTTGGTGTTTGTAAAGTTAGGAAGTTGGGATTTTCTATGGGTTTTATATTTGGCCAATCAATCCGACCTACCAAATTTCATAAGGATCGGCCGACTATATCCTATAGCTGCCATATAACTGATTGATCGGAAATGCCATAACTTTGGTGTTTGTAAAGTTAGGAAGTTGGGATTTTCTATGGGTTTTATATTTGGCCAATCAATCCGACCTACCAAATTTCATAAGGATCGGCCGACTATATCCTATAGCTGCCATATAACTGATTGATCGGAAATGCCATAACTTTGGTGTTTGTAAAGTTAGGAAGTTGGGATTTTCTATGGGTGTTATATTTGGCCAATCAATCCGACCTACCAAATTTCATAAGGATCGGCCGACTATATCCTATAGCCGCCATATAACGGATTGATCGGAAATGCCATAACTTTGGTGTTTGTAAAGTTAGGAAGTTGGGATTTTCTATGGGTTTTATATTTGGCCAATCAATCCGACCTACCAAATTTCATAAGGATCGGCCGACTATATCCTATAGCTGCCATATAACTGATTGATCGGAAATGCCATAACTTTGGTGTTTGTAAAGTTAGGAAGTTGGGATTTTCTATGGGTTTTATATTTGGCCAATCAATCCGACCTACCAAATTTCATAAGGATCGGCCGACTATATCCTATAGCCGCCATATAACTGATTGATCGGAAATGCCATAACTTTGGTGTTTGTAAAGTTAGGAAGTTGGGATTTTCTATGGGTTTTATATTTGGCTAATCAATCCGACCTACCAAATTTCATAAGGATCGGCCGACTATATCCTATAGCTGCCATATAACTGATTGATCGGAAATGCCATAACTTTGGTGTTTGTAAAGTTAGGAAGTTGGGATTTTCTATGGGTTTTATATTTGGCTAATCAATCCGACCTACCAAATTTCATAAGGATCGGCCGACTATATCCTATAGCTGCCATATAACTGATTGATCGGAAATGCCATAACTTTGGTGTTTGTAAAGTTAGGAAGTTGGGATTTTCTATGGGTTTTATATTTGGCTAATCAATCCGACCTACCAAATTTCATAAGGATCGGCCGACTATATCCTATAGCCGCCATATAACTGATTGATCGGAAATGCCATAACTTTGGTGTTTGTAAAGTTAGGAAGTTGGGATTTTCTATGGGTTTTATATTTGGCCAATCAATCCGACCTACCAAATTTCATAAGGATCGGCCGACTATATCCTATAGCCGCCATATAACTGATTGATCGGAAATGCCATAACTTTGGTGTTTGTAAAGTTAGGAAGTTGGGATTTTCTATGGGTTTTATATTTGGCTAATCAATCCGACCTACCAAATTTCATAAGGATCGGCCGACTATATCCTATAGCCGCCATATAACTGATTGATCGGAAATGCCATAACTTTGGTGTTTGTAAAGTTAGGAAGTTGGGATTTTCTATGGGTTTTATATTTGGCTAATCAATCCGACCTACCAAATTTCATAAGGTTTTTTTTGGCCAATCAATCCGACCTACCAAATTTCATAAGGATCGGCCGACTATATCCTATAGCTGCCATATAACTGATTGATCGGAAATGCCATAACTTTGGTGTTTGTAAAGTTAGGAAGTTGGGATTTTCTATGGGTTTTATATTTGGCTAATCAATCCGACCTACCAAATTTCATAAGGATCGGCCGACTATATCCTATAGCTGCCATATAACTGATTGATCGGAAATGCCATAACTTTGGTGTTTGTAAAGTTAGGAAGTTGGGATTTTCTATGGGTTTTATATTTGGCTAATCAATCCGACCTACCAAATTTCATAAGGATCGGCCGACTATATCCTATAGCTGCCATATAACTGATTGATCGGAAATGCCATAACTTTGGTGTTTGTAAAGTTAGGAAGTTGGGATTTTCTATGGGTTTTATATTTGGCCAATCAATCCGACCTACCAAATTTCATAAGGATCGGCCGACTATATCCTATAGCCGCCATATAACTGATTGATCGGAAATGCCATAACTTTGGTGTTTGTAAAGTTAGGAAGTTGGGATTTTCTATGGGTTTTATATTTGGCTAATCAATCCGACCTACCAAATTTCATAAGGATCGGCCGACTATATCCTATAGCCGCCATATAACTGATTGATCGGAAATGCCATAACTTTGGTGTTTGTAAAGTTAGGAAGTTGGGATTTTCTATGGGTTTTATATTTGGCCAATCAATCCGACCTACCAAATTTCATAAGGATCGGCCGACTATATCCTATAGCCGCCATATAACTGATTGATCGGAAATGCCATAACTTTGGTGTTTGTAAAGTTAGGAAGTTGGGATTTTCTATGGGTTTTATATTTGGCTAATCAATCCGACCTACCAAATTTCATAAGGATCGGCCGACTATATCCTATAGCCGCCATATAACTGATTGATCGGAAATGCCATATGGGTTTTATATTTGGCCAATCAATCCGACCTACCAAATTTCATAAGGATCGGCCGACTATATCCTATAGCCGCCATATAACTGATTGATCGGAAATGCCATAACTTTGGTGTTTGTAAAGTTAGGAAGTTGGGATTTTCTATGGGTTTTATATTTGGCCAATCAATCCGACCTACCAAATTTCATAAGGATCGGCCGACTATATCCTATAGCCGCCATATAACTGATTGATCGGAAATGCCATAACTTTGGTGTTTGTAAAGTTAGGAAGTTGGGATTTTCTATGGGTTTTATATTTGGCCAATCAATCCGACCTACCAAATTTCATAAGGATCGGCCGACTATATCCTATAGCTGCCATATAACTGATTGATCGGAAATGCCATAACTTTGGTGTTTGTAAAGTTAGGAAGTTGGGATTTTCTATGGGTTTTATATTTGGCTAATCAATCCGACCTACCAAATTTCATAAGGATCGGCCGACTATATCCTATAGCCGCCATATAACTGATTGATCGGAAATGCCATAACTTTGGTGTTTGTAAAGTTAGGAAGTTGGGATTTTCTATGGGTTTTATATTTGGCCAATCAATCCGACCTACCAAATTTCATAAGGATCGGCCGACTATATCCTATAGCTGCCATATAACTGATTGATCGGAAATGCCATAACTTTGGTGTTTGTAAAGTTAGGAAGTTGGGATTTTCTATGGGTTTTATGTTTTGGCCAATCAATCCGACCTACCAAATTTCATAAGGATCGGCCGACTATATCCTATAGCTGCCATATAACTGATTGATCGGAAATGCCATAACTTTGGTGTTTGTAAAGTTAGGAAGTTGGGATTTTCTATGGGTTTTATATTTGGCCAATCAATCCGACCTACCAAATTTCATAAGGATCGGCCGACTATATCCTATAGCCGCCATATAACTGATTGATCGGAAATGCCATAACTTTGGTGTTTGTAAAGTTAGGAAAGTTGGGATTTTCTATGGGTTTTATATTTGGCCAATCAATCCGACCTACCAAATTTCATAAGGATCGGCCGACTATATCCTATAGCCGCCATATAACTGATTGATCGGAAATGCCATAACTTTGGTGTTTGTAAAGTTAGGAAGTTGGGATTTTCTATGGGTTTTATATTTGGCCAATCAATCCGACCTACCAAATTTCATAAGGATCGGCCGACTATATCCTATAGCCGCCATATAACTGATTGATCGGAAATGCCATAACTTTGGTGTTTGTAAAGTTAGGAAGTTGGGATTTTCTATGGGTTTTATATTTGGCTAATCAATCCGACCTACCAAATTTCATAAGGATCGGCCGACTATATCCTATAGCTGCCATATAACTGATTGATCGGAAATGCCATAACTTTGGTGTTTGTAAAGTTAGGAAGTTGGGATTTTCTATGGGTTTTATATTTGGCCAATCAATCCGACCTACCAAATTTCATAAGGATCGGCCGACTATATCCTATAGCCGCCATATAACTGATTGATCGGAAATGCCATAACTTTGGTGTTTGTAAAGTTAGGAAGTTGGGATTTTCTATGGGTTTTATATTTGGCTAATCAATCCGACCTACCAAATTTCATAAGGATCGGCCACTATATCCTATAGCAAAGTTTGTTTTTTTTTAACCTATAAAGTTAGGAAGTTGGGATTTTCTATGGGTTTATATTTGGCTAATCATCCGACCTACCAAATTTCATATCGGCCGACTATATCCTATAGCTGCCATATAACTGATTGATCGGAAATGCCATAACTTTGGTGTTTGTAAAGTTAGGAAGTTGGGATTTTCTATGGGTTTTATATTTGGCCAATCAATCCGACCTAACAAATTTCATAAGGATCGGCCGACTATATCCTATAGCTGCCATATAACTGATTGATCGGAAATGCCATAACTTTGGTGTTTGTAAAGTTAGGAAGTTGGGATTTTCTATGGGTTTTATATTTGGCCAATCAATCCGACCTACCAAATTTCATAAGGATCGGCCCGCCTATATCCTATAGCCGCCATATAACTGATTGATCGGAAATGCCATAACTTTGGTGTTTGTAAAGTTAGGAAGTTGGGATTTTCTATGGGTTTTATATTTGGCCAATCAATCCGACCTACAAATTTCATAAGGATCGGCCGACTCATATCCTATAGCCGCCATATAACTGATTGATCGGAAATGCCATAATTTTGTTTTTTTCGAAGTTGAAGTGGGATTTTCTATGGGTTTTATATTTGGCTCATATCTATCCGACCTACCAAATTAATTGTCTGGGACTATATCCTATAGCCGACATATAACTGATTGATCGGAAATGCCATTAACTTTGGTGTTTGTAAAGTTAGGAAGTTGGGATTTTCTATGGGTTTTATATTTGGCCAATCAATCCGACCTACCAAATTTCATAAGGATCGGCCGACTATATCCTATAGCCGCCATATAACTGATTGATCGGAAATGCCATAACTTTGGTGTTTGTAAAGTTAGGAAGTTGGGATTTTCTATGGGTTTTATATTTGGCCAATCAATCCGACACCACTAAATTTCATAAGGATCGGCCGACTATATCCTATATGCCATATAAAAACGATTGATCGGAAATACCATAAGGCTATTGTAAAGTTGGAGATTTTCTATGAGGTTCTTATATTTGGCCAATCAATCGACCTAAAATAGAAAATCCCAACTTCCTAACTTTACAAACACCAAAGTTATGGCATTTCCGATCAATCCGTTATATGGCGGCTATAGGATATAGTCGGCCGATCCTTATGAAATTTGGTAGGTCGGATTGATTGGCCAAATATAAAACCCATAAAAAATCCCAACTTCCTAACTTTACAAACACCAAAGTTATGGCATTTCCGATCAATCCGTTATATGGCGGCTATAGGATATAGTCGGCCGATCCTTATGAAATTTGGTAGGTCGGATTGATTGGCCAAATATAAAACCCATAGAAAATCCCAACTTCCTAACTTTACAAACACCAAAGTTATGGCATTTCCGATCAATCCGTTATATGGCAGCTATAGGATATAGTCGGCCGATCCTTATGAAATTTGGTAGGTCGGATTGATTAGCCAAATATAAAACCCATAGAAAATCCCAACTTCCTAACTTTACAAACACCAAAGTTATGGCATTTCCGATCAATCAGTTATATGGCGGCTATAGGATATAGTCGGCCGATCCTTATGAAATTTGGTAGGTCGGATTGATTGGCCAAATATAAAACCCATAGAAAATCCCAACTTCCTAACTTTACAAACACCAAAGTTATGGCATTTCCGATCAATCAGTTATATGGCAGCTATAGGATATAGTCGGCCGATCCTTATGAAATTTGGTAGGTCGGATTGATTGGCCAAATATAAAACCCCTAAAAAATTCCCCCTTTCTAACTTTACAAACACCAAAGTTATGGCATTTCCGATCAATCCGTTATATGGCGGCTATAGGATATAGTCGGCCGATCCTTATGAAATTTGGTAGGTCGGATTGATTGGCCAAATATAAAACCCATAGAAAATCCCAACTTCCTAACTTTACAAACACCAAAGTTATGGCATTTCCGATCAATCCGTTATATGGCGGCTATAGGATATAGTCGGCCGATATAGTCCAACTTCCTAACTTTACAAACACCAAAGTTATGGCATTTCCGATCAATCAGTTATATGGCGGCTATAGGATATAGTCGGCCGATCCTTATGAAATTTGGTAGGTCGGATTGATTGGCCAAATATAAAACCCATAGAAAATCCCAACTTCCTAACTTTACAAACACCAAAGTTATGGCATTTCCGATCAATCCGTTATATGGCAGCTATAGGATATAGTCGGCCGATCCTTATGAAATTTGGTAGGTCGGATTGATTAGCCAAATATAAAACCCATAGAAAATCCCAACTTCCTAACTTTACAAACACCAAAGTTATGGCATTTCCGATCAATCAGTTATATGGCGGCTATAGGATATAGTCGGCCGATCCTTATGAAATTTGGTAGGTCGGATTGATTGGCCAAATATAAAACCCATAGAAAATCCCAACTTCCTAACTTTACAAACACCAAAGTTATGGCATTTCCGATCAATCAGTTATATGGCGGCTATAGGATATAGTCGGCCGATCCTTATGAAATTTGGTAGGTCGGATTGATTGGCCAAATATAAAACCCATAGAAAATCCCAACTTCCTAACTTTACAAACACCAAAGTTATGGCATTTCCGATCAATCCGTTATATGGCGGCTATAGGATATAGTCGGCCGATCCTTATGAAATTTGGTAGGTCGGATTGATTGGCCAAATATAAAACCCATATGGCATTTCCGATCAATCAGTTATATGGCGGCTATAGGATATAGTCGGCCGATCCTTATGAAATTTGGTAGGTCGGATTGATTGGCCAAATATAAAACCCATAGAAAATCCCAACTTCCTAACTTTACAAACACCAAAGTTATGGCATTTCCGATCAATCAGTTATATGGCGGCTATAGGATATAGTCGGCCGATCCTTATGAAATTTGGTAGGTCGGATTGATTGGCCAAATATAAAACCCATAGAAAATCCCAACTTCCTAACTTTACAAACACCAAAGTTATGGCATTTCCGATCAATCCGTTATATGGCGGCTATAGGATATAGTCGGCCGATCCTTATGAAATTTGGTAGGTCGGATTGATTGGCCAAATATAAAACCCATAGAAAATCCCAACTTCCTAACTTTACAAACACCAAAGTTATGGCATTTCCGATCAATCAGTTATATGGCGGCTATAGGATATAGTCGGCCGATCCTTATGAAATTTGGTAGGTCGGATTGATTGGCCAAATATAAAACCCATAGAAAATCCCAACTTCCTAACTTTACAAACACCAAAGTTATGGCATTTCCGATCAATCCGTTATATGGCGGCTATAGGATATAGTCGGCCGATCCTTATGAAATTTGGTAGGTCGGATTGATTGGCCAAATATAAAACCCATAGAAAATCCCAACTTCCTAACTTTACAAACACCAAAGTTATGGCATTTCCGATCAATCCGTTATATGGCGGCTATAGGATATAGTCGGCCGATCCTTATGAAATTTGGTAGGTCGGATTGATTGGCCAAATATAAAACCCATAGAAAATCCCAACTTCCTAACTTTACAAACACCAAAGTTATGGCATTTCCGATCAATCAGTTATATGGCGGCTATAGGATATAGTCGGCCGATCCTTATGAAATTTGGTAGGTCGGATTGATTGGCCAAATATAAAACCCATAGAAAATCCCAACTTCCTAACTTTACAAACACCAAAGTTATGGCATTTCCGATCAATCAGTTATATGGCAGCTATAGGATATAGTCGGCCGATCCTTATGAAATTTGGTAGGTCGGATTGATTGGCCAAATATAAAACCCATAGAAAATCCCAACTTCCTAACTTTACAAACACCAAAGTTATGGCATTTCCGATCAATCAGTTATATGGCAGCTATAGGATATAGTCGGCCGATCCTTATGAAATTTGGTAGGTCGGATTGATTGGCCAAATATAAAACCCATAGAAAATCCCAACTTCCTAACTTTACAAACACCAAAGTTATGGCATTTCCGATCAATCCGTTATATGGCAGCTATAGGATATAGTCGGCCGATCCTTATGAAATTTGGTAGGTCGGATTGATTGGCCAAATATAAAACCCATAGAAAATCCCAACTTCCTAACTTTACAAACACCAAAGTTATGGCATTTCCGATCAATCCGTTATATGGCGGCTATAGGATATAGTCGGCCGATCCTTATGAAATTTGGTAGGTCGGATTGATTGGCCAAATATAACACCCATAGAAAATCCCAACTTTCTAACTTTACAAACACCAAAGTTATGGCATTTCCGATCAATCCGTTATATGGCGGCTATAGGATATAGTCGGCCGATCCTTATGAAATTTGGTAGGTCGGATTGATTGGCCAAATATAAAACCCATAGAAAATCCCAACTTCCTAACTTTACAAACACCAAAGTTATGGCATTTCCGATCAATCAGTTATATGGCGGCTATAGGATATAGTCGGCCGATCCTTATGAAATTTGGTAGGTCGGATTGATTGGCCAAATATAAAACCCATAGAAAATCCCAACTTCCTAACTTTACAAACACCAAAGTTATGGCATTTCCGATCAATCAGTTATATGGCAGCTATAGGATATAGTCGGCCGATCCTTATGAAATTTGGTAGGTCGGATTGATTGGCCAAATATAACACCCATAGAAAATCCCAACTTTCTAACTTTACAAACACCAAAGTTATGGCATTTCCGATCAATCCGTTATATGGCGGCTATAGGATATAGTCGGCCGATCCTTATGAAATTTGGTAGGTCGGATTGATTGGCCAAATATAAAACCCATAGAAAATCCCAACTTCCTAACTTTACAAACACCAAAGTTATGGCATTTCCGATCAATCCGTTATATGGCGGCTATAGGATATAGTCGGCCGATCCTTATGAAATTTGGTAGGTCGGATTGATTGGCCAAATATAAAACCCATAGAAAATCCCAACTTCCTAACTTTACAAACACCAAAGTTATGGCATTTCCGATCAATCAGTTATATGGCGGCTATAGGATATAGTCGGCCGATCCTTATGAAATTTGGTAGGTCGGATTGATTGGCCAAATATAAAACCCATAGAAAATCCCAACTTCCTAACTTTACAAACACCAAAGTTATGGCATTTCCGATCAATCAGTTATATGGCAGCTATAGGATATAGTCGGCCGATCCTTATGAAATTTGGTAGGTCGGATTGATTGGCCAAATATAAAACCCATAGAAAATCCCAACTTCCTAACTTTACAAACACCAAAGTTATGGCATTTCCGATCAATCAGTTATATGGCAGCTATAGGATATAGTCGGCCGATCCTTATGAAATTTGGTAGGTCGGATTGATTGGCCAAATATAAAACCCATAGAAAATCCCAACTTCCTAACTTTACAAACACCAAAGTTATGGCATTTCCGATCAATCAGTTATATGGCGGCTATAGGATATAGTCGGCCGATCCTTAAATTTGGTAGGTCGGATTGATTGGCCAAATATAAAACCCATAGAAAATCCCAACTTCCTAACTTTACAAACACCAAAGTTATGGCATTTCCGATCAATCAGTTATATGGCGGCTATAGGATATAGTCGGCCGATCCTTATGAAATTTGGTAGGTCGGATTGATTGGCCAAATATAAAACCCATAGAAAATCCCAACTTCCTAACTTTACAAACACCAAAGTTATGGCATTTCCGATCAATCCGTTATATGGCGGCTATAGGATATAGTCGGCCGATCCTTATGAAATTTGGTAGGTCGGATTGATTGGCCAAATATAAAACCCATAGAAAATCCCAACTTCCTAACTTTACAAACACCAAAGTTATGGCATTTCCGATCAATCAGTTATATGGCGGCTATAGGATATAGTCGGCCGATCCTTATGAAATTTGGTAGGTCGGATTGATTGGCCAAATATAAAACCCATAGAAAATCCCAACTTCCTAACTTTACAAACACCAAAGTTATGGCATTTCCGATCAATCCGTTATATGGCGGCTATAGGATATAGTCGGCCGATCCTTATGAAATTTGGTAGGTCGGATTGATTGGCCAAATATAAAACCCATAGAAAATCCCAACTTCCTAACTTTACAAACACCAAAGTTATGGCATTTCCGATCAATCCGTTATATGGCGGCTATAGGATATAGTCGGCCGATCCTTATGAAATTTGGTAGGTCGGATTGATTGGCCAAATATAAAACCCATAGAAAATCCCAACTTCCTAACTTTACAAACACCAAAGTTATGGCATTTCCGATCAATCAGTTATATGGCAGCTATAGGATATAGTCGGCCGATCCTTATGAAATTTGGTAGGTCGGATTGATTGGCCAAATATAAAACCCATAGAAAATCCCAACTTCCTAACTTTACAAACACCAAAGTTATGGCATTTCCGATCAATCAGTTATATGGCAGCTATAGGATATAGTCGGCCGATCCTTATGAAATTTGGTAGGTCGGATTGATTGGCCAAATATAAAACCCATAGAAAATCCCAACTTCCTAACTTTACAAACACCAAAGTTATGGCATTTCCGATCAATCAGTTATATGGCAGCTATAGGATATAGTCGGCCGATCCTTATGAAATTTGGTAGGTCGGATTGATTTGCCAAATATAAAACCCATAGAAAATCCCAACTTCCTAACTTTACAAACACCAAAGTTATGGCATTTCCGATCAATCCGTTATATGGCGGCTATAGGATATAGTCGGATTGATTGGCCAAATATAACACCCATAGAAAATCCCAACTTCCTAACTTTACAAACACCAAAGTTATGGCATTTCCGATCAATCAGTTATATGGCGGCTATAGGATATAGTCGGCCGATCCTTATGAAATTTGGTAGGTCGGATTGATTGGCCAAATATAAAACCCATAGAAAATCCCAACTTCCTAACTTTACAAACACCAAAGTTATGGCATTTCCGATCAATCCGTTATATGGCGGCTATAGGATATAGTCGGATTGATTGGCCAAATATAACACCCATAGAAAATCCCAACTTCCTAACTTTACAAACACCAAAGTTATGGCATTTCCGATCAATCAGTTATATGGCAGCTATAGGATATAGTCGGCCGATCCTTATGAAATTTGGTAGGTCGGATTGATTGGCCAAATATAACACCCATAGAAAATCCCAACTTCCTAACTTTACAAACACCAAAGTTATGGCATTTCCGATCAATCAGTTATATGGCGGCTATAGGATATAGTCGGCCGATCCTTATGAAATTTGGTAGGTCGGATTGATTGGCCAAATATAAAACCCATAGAAAATCCCAACTTCCTAACTTTACAAACACCAAAGTTATGGCATTTCCGATCAATCAGTTATATGGCGGCTATAGGATATAGTCGGCCGATCCTTATGAAATTTGGTAGGTCGGATTGATTGGCCAAATATAAAACCCATAGAAAATCCCAACTTCCTAACTTTACAAACACCAAAGTTATGGCATTTCCGATCAATCAGTTATATGGCAGCTATAGGATATAGTCGGCCGATCCTTATGAAATTTGGTAGGTCGGATTGATTGGCCAAATATAAAACCCATAGAAAATCCCAACTTCCTAACTTTACAAACACCAAAGTTATGGCATTTCCGATCAATCCGTTATATGGCGGCTATAGGATATAGTCGGCCGATCCTTATGAAATTTGGTAGGTCGGATTGATTGGCCAAATATAAAACCCATAGAAAATCCCAACTTCCTAACTTTACAAACACCAAAGTTATGGCATTTCCGATCAATCCGTTATATGGCGGCTATAGGATATAGTCGGCCGATCCTTATGAAATTTGGTAGGTCGGATTGATTGGCCAAATATAAAACCCATAGAAAATCCCAACCTTCCTAACTTTACAAACACCAAAGTTATGGCATTTCCGATCAATCAGTTATATGGCAGCTATAGGATATAGTCGGCCGATCCTTATGAAATTTGGTAGGTCGGATTGATTGGCCAAATATAAAACCCATAGAAAATCCCAACTTCCTAACTTTACAAACACCAAAGTTATGGCATTTCCGATCAATCAGTTATATGGCAGCTATAGGATATAGTCGGCCGATCCTTATGAAATTTGGTAGGTCGGATTGATTGGCCAAATATAAAACCCATAGAAAATCCCAACTTCCTAACTTTACAAACACCAAAGTTATGGCATTTCCGATCAATCAGTTATATGGCGGCTATAGGATATAGTCGGCCGATCCTTATGAAATTTGGTAGGTCGGATTGATTGGCCAAATATAAAACCCATAGAAAATCCCAACTTCCTAACTTTACAAACACCAAAGTTATGGCATTTCCGATCAATCCGTTATATGGCGGCTATAGGATATAGTCGGCCGATCCTTATGAAATTTGGTAGGTCGGATTGATTGGCCAAATATAAAACCCATAGAAAATCCCAACTTCCTAACTTTACAAACACCAAAGTTATGGCATTTCCGATCAATCAGTTATATGGCGGCTATAGGATATAGTCGGCCGATCCTTATGAAATTTGGTAGGTCGGATTGATTGGCCAAATATAAAACCCATAGAAAATCCCAACTTCCTAACTTTACAAACACCAAAGTTATGGCATTTCCGATCAATCAGTTATATGGCAGCTATAGGATATAGTCGGCCGATCCTTATGAAATTTGGTAGGTCGGATTGATTGGCCAAATATAAAACCCATAGAAAATCCCAACTTCCTAACTTTACAAACACCAAAGTTATGGCATTTCCGATCAATCCGTTATATGGCGGCTATAGGATATAGTCGGCCGATCCTTATGAAATTTGGTAGGTCGGATTGATTGGCCAAATATAAAACCCATAGAAAATCCCAACTTCCTAACTTTACAAACACCAAAGTTATGGCATTTCCGATCAATCAGTTATATGGCAGCTATAGGATATAGTCGGCCGATCCTTATGAAATTTGGTAGGTCGGATTGATTGGCCAAATATAAAACCCATAGAAAATCCCAACTTCCTAACTTTACAAACACCAAAGTTATGGCATTTCCGATCAATCCGTTATATGGCGGCTATAGGATATAGTCGGCCGATCCTTATGAAATTTGGTAGGTCGGATTGATTGGCCAAATATAAAACCCATAGAAAATCCCAACTTCCTAACTTTACAAACACCAAAGTTATGGCATTTCCGATCAATCAGTTATATGGCGGCTATAGGATATAGTCGGCCGATCCTTATGAAATTTGGTAGGTCGGATTGATTGGCCAAATATAAAACCCATAGAAAATCCCAACTTTCTAACTTTACAAACACCAAAGTTATGGCATTTCCGATCAATCAGTTATATGGCAGCTATAGGATATAGTCGGCCGATCCTTATGAAATTTGGTAGGTCGGATTGATTAGCCAAATATAAAACCCATAGAAAATCCCAACTTCCTAACTTTACAAACACCAAAGTTATGGCATTTCCGATCAATCAGTTATATGGCAGCTATAGGATATAGTCGGCCGATCCTTATGAAATTTGGTAGGTCGGATTGATTGGCCAAATATAACACCCATAGAAAATCCCAACTTCCTAACTTTACAAACACCGAAGTTATGGCATTTCCGATCAATCAGTTATATGGCAGCTATAGGATATAGTCGGCCGATCCTTATGAAATTTGGTAGGTCGGATTGATTGGCCAAATATAAAACCCATAGAAAATCCCAACTTCCTAACTTTACAAACACCAAAGTTATGGCATTTCCGATCAATCCGTTATATGGCGGCTATAGGATATAGTCGGCCGATCCTTATGAAATTTGGTAGGTCGGATTGATTGGCCAAATATAAAACCCATAGAAAATCCCAACTTCCTAACTTTACAAACACCAAAGTTATGGCATTTCCGATCAATCCGTTATATGGCGGCTATAGGATATAGTCGGCCGATCCTTATGAAATTTGGTAGGTCGGATTGATTGGCCAAATATAAAACCCATAGAAAATCCCAACTTCCTAACTTTACAAACACCAAAGTTATGGCATTTCCGATCAATCAGTTATATGGCAGCTATAGGATATAGTCGGCCGATCCTTATGAAATTTGGTAGGTCGGATTGATTGGCCAAATATAAAACCCATAGAAAATCCCAACTTCCTAACTTTACAAACACCAAAGTTATGGCATTTCCGATCAATCCGTTATATGGCGGCTATAGGATATAGTCGGCCGATCCTTATGAAATTTGGTAGGTCGGATTGATTGGCCAAATATAAAACCCATAGAAAATCCCAACTTCCTAACTTTACAAACACCAAAGTTATGGCATTTCCGATCAATCCGTTATATGGCGGCTATAGGATATAGTCGGCCGATCCTTATGAAATTTGGTAGGTCGGATTGATTGGCCAAATATAAAACCCATAGAAAATCCCAACTTCCTAACTTTACAAACACCAAAGTTATGGCATTTCCGATCAATCAGTTATATGGCAGCTATAGGATATAGTCGGCCGATCCTTATGAAATTTGGTAGGTCGGATTGATTGGCCAAATATAAAACCCATAGAAAATCCCAACTTCCTAACTTTACAAACACCAAAGTTATGGCATTTCCGATCAATCAGTTATATGGCAGCTATAGGATATATAGTCGGCCGATCCTTATGAAATTTGGTAGGTCGGATTGATTGGCCAAATATAAAACCCATAGAAAATCCCAACTTCCTAACTTCCACCAGAAATTAAGCAAGGCCAAATTTAAAACGCATAAAAATCACAATTCCTAACTTTACAAACACCTATATGGCAGCTATAGGATATAGTCGGCCGATCCTTATGAAATTTGGTAGGTCGGATTGATTGGCCAAATATAAAACCCATAGAAAATCCCAACTTCCTAACTTTACAAACACCAAAGTTATGGCATTTCCGATCAATCCGTTATATGGCGGCTATAGGATATAGTCGGCCGATCCTATATCCTTATGAAATTTGGTAGGTCGGATTGATTGGCCAAATATAAAACCCATAGAAAATCCCAACTTCCTAACTTTACAAACACCAAAGTTATGGCATTTCCGATCAATCAGTTATATGGCAGCTATAGGATATAGTCGGCCGATCCTTATGAAATTTGGTAGGTCGGATTGATTGGCCAAATATAAAACCCATAGAAAATCCCAACTTCCTAACTTTACAAACACCAAAGTTATGGCATTTCCGATCAATCAGTTATATGGCAGCTATAGGATATAGTCGGCCGATCCTTATGAAATTTGGTAGGTCGGATTGATTGGCCAAATATAAAACCCATAGAAAATCCCAACTTCCTA
Source organism: Drosophila carrolli (assembly GCA_018152295.1). Lineage (NCBI taxonomy): Eukaryota > Metazoa > Arthropoda > Insecta > Diptera > Drosophilidae > Drosophila > Drosophila carrolli. The sequence goes on along the minus strand of JAECXJ010000096.1, from coordinate 39,849 downwards.
ACTTTACAAACACCAAAGTTATGGCATTTCCGATCAATCAGTTATATGGCAGCTATAGGATATAGTCGGCCGATCCTTATGAAATTTGGTAGGTCGGATTGATTGGCCAAATATAAAACCCATAGAAAATCCCAACTTTCTAACTTTACAAACACCAAAGTTATGGCATTTCCGATCAATCCGTTATATGGCGGCTATAGGATATAGTCGGCCGATCCTTATGAAATTTGGTAGGTCGGATTGATTTGCCAAATATAAAACCCATAGAAAATCCCAACTTCCTAACTTTACAAACACCAAAGTTATGGCATTTCCGATCAATCAGTTATATGGCGGCTATAGGATATAGTCGGCCGATCCTTATGAAATTTGGTAGGTCGGATTGATTGGCCAAATATAAAACCCATAGAAAATCCCAACTTCCTAACTTTACAAACACCAAAGTTATGGCATTTCCGATCAATCAGTTATATGGCAGCTATAGGATATAGTCGGCCGATCCTTATGAAATTTGGTAGGTCGGATTGATTGGCCAAATATAAAACCCATAGAAAATCCCAACTTCCTAACAAATTTACAAACAACCATTATGGCGGCTATAGGATATAGTCGGCCGATCCTTATGAAATTTGGTAGGTCGGATTGATTTGCCAAATATAAAACCCATAAAAAATCCCAACTTCCTAACTTTACAAACACGGAAGTTATGGCATTTCCGATCAATCAGTTATATGGCGGCTATAGGATATAGTCGGCCGATCCTTATGAAATTTGGTAGGTCGGATTGATTGGCCAAATATAACACCCATAGAAAATCCCAACTTTCTAACTTTACAAACACCAAAGTTATGGCATTTCCTATCAATCCTTATATGGCAGCTATAGGATATAGTCGGCCGATCCTTATGAAATTTGGTAGGTCGGATTGATTTGCCAAATATAAAACCCATAGAAAATCCCAACTTCCTAACTTTACAAACACCAAAGTTATGGCATTTCCGATCAATCAGTTATATGGCGGCTATAGGATATAGTCGGCCGATCCTTATGAAATTTGGTAGGTCGGATTGATTGGCCAAATATAAAACCCATAGAAAATCCCAACTTTCTAACTTTACAAACACCAAAGTTATGGCATTTCCGATCAATCCGTTATATGGCGGCTATAGGATATAGTCGGCCGATCCTTATGAAATTTGGTAGGTCGGATTGATTGGCCAAATATAAAACCCATAGAAAATCCCAACTTCCTAACTTTACAAACACCAAAGTTATGGCATTTCCGATCAATCAGTTATATGGCAGCTATAGGATATAGTCGGCCGATCCTTATGATCAAATATAAAACCCATAGAAAATCCCAACATCCTAACTTTACAAACACCAAAGTTATGGCATTTCCGATCAATCAGTTATATGGCAGCTATAGGATATAGTCGGCCGATCCTTATGAAATTTGGTAGGTCGGATTGATTGGCCAAATATAAAACCCATAAAAAATCCCAACTTCCTAACTTCACAATCCTTATGAAATTTAGTAGGTCGGATTAATTGGCCAAATTTAAAACGCATAGAAAATCAACTTCCTAATTTTACAAACACCAGCTATAGGATATAGTCGGCCGATCCTTATGAAATTTGGTAGGTCGGATTGATTGGCCAAATATAAAACCCATAGAAAATCCCAACTTCCTAACTTTACAAACACCAAAGTTATGGCATTTCCGATCAATCAGTTATATGGCGGCTATAGGATATAGTCGGCCGATCCTTATGAAATTTGGTAGGTCGGATTGATTGGCCAAATATAAAACCCATAGAAAATCCCAACTTCCTAACTTTACAAACACCAAAGTTATGGCATTTCCGATCAATCAGTTATATGGCAGCTATAGGATATAGTCGGCCGATCCTTATGAAATTTGGTAGGTCGGATTGATTGGCCAAATATAAAACCCATAGAAAATCCCAACTTCCTAACTTTACAAACACCAAAGTTATGGCATTTCCGATCAATCAGTTATATATCATATCAGAAATTTAGTAGGTCGGATTGATTGGCCAAATATAAAACCCATAGAAAATCCCAACTTCCTAACTTTACAAACACCAAAGTTATGGCATTTCCGATCAATCAGTTATATGGCAGCTATAGGATATAGTCGGCCGATCCTTATGAAATTTGGTAGGTCGGATTGATTGGCCAAATATAAAACCCATAGAAAATCCCAACTTCCTAACTTTACAAACACCATGCTATAGGATATAGTCGGCCGATCCTTATGAAATTTGGTAGGTCGGATTGATTGGCCAAATATAAAACCCATAGAAAATCCCAACTTCCTAACTTTACAAACACCAAAGTTATGGCATTTCCGATCAATCAGTTATATGGCAGCTATAGGATATAGTCGGCCGATCCTTATGAAATTTGGTAGGTCGGATTGATTGGCCAAATATAAAACCCATAGAAAATCCCAACTTCCTAACTTTACAAACACCAAAGTTATGGCATTTCCGATCAATCAGTTATATGGCAGCTATAAAGATATAGTCGGCCGATCCTTATGAAATTTGGTAGGTCGGATTGATTGGCCAAATATAAAACCCATAGAAAATCCCAACTTCCTAACTTAAAAAATATGGCATTTCAAACAACTTATAGCAGCTATAGGATATAGTCGGCCGATCCTTATGAAATTTGGTAGGTCGGATTGATTGGCCAAATATAAAACCCATAGAAAATCCCAACTTCCTAACTTTACAAACACCAAAGTTATGGCATTTCCGATCGATCAGTTATATGGCGGCTATAGGATATAGTCGGCCGATCCTTATGAAATTTGGTAGGTCGGATTGATTGGCCAAATATAAAACCCATAGAAAATCCCAACTTCCTAACTTTACAAACACCAAAGTTATGGCATTTCCGATCAATCAGTTATATGGCAGCTATAGGATATAGTCGGCCGATCCTTATGAAATTTGGTAGGTCGGATTGATTGGCCAAATATAAAACCCATAGAAAATCCCAACTTCCTAACTTTACAAACACCAAAGTTATGGCATTTCCGATCAATCAGTTATATGGCAGCTATAGGATATAGTCGGCCGATCCTTATGAAATTTGGTAGGTCGGATTGATTGGCCAAATATAAAACCCATAGAAAATCCCAACTTCCTAACTTTACAAACACCAAAGTTATGGCATTTCCGATCAATCAGTTATATATCAATCAGAAATTAGTAGGTCGGATTGATTAGCCAAATATAACACCCATAGAAAATCCCAACTTTCTAACTTTACAAACACCAAAGTTATGGCATTTCCGATCAATCAGTTATATGGCAGCTATAGGATATAGTCGGCCGATCCTTATGAAATTTGGTAGGTCGGATTGATTGGCCAAATATAAAACCCATAGAAAATCCCAACATCCTAACTTAACAAACACCAAAGTTATGGCATTTCCGATCAATCCGTTATATGGCGGCTATAGGATATAGTCGGCCGATCCTTATGAAATTTGGTAGGTCGGATTGATTGGCCAAATATAAAACCCATAGAAAATCCCAACATCCTAACTTAACAAACACCAAAGTTATGGCATTTCCGATCAATCCGTTATATGGCGGCTATAGGATATAGTCGGCCGATCCTTATGAAATTTGGTAGGTCGGATTGATTGGCCAAATATAACACCCATAGAAAATCCCAACTTCCTAACTTTACAAACACCAAAGTTATGGCATTTCCGATCGTTCAGTTATATGGCAGCTATAGGATATAGTCGGCCGATCCTTATGATGTTTGGTAGGTCGGATTGATTGGCCAAATAAAAAACACATATAAAATCCCAATTTCCTAACTTTAAAAACACCAATGATATGGCATTTCCGATCGTTCAGTTATATGACAGCTTTAAAATATATAGTCGGCCGATCCTTATGAAATTTGATATGTCGGATTGATTGGCCAAAGATAAAACCCATAAAAAATCCCAACTTCCTAACTTCCGATCCTTATGAAATTTAGTAGGTCGGATTAATTGGCCAAATTTAAAACGCATAGAAAATCACAACTTCCTAATTTTACAAACACCAGCTATAGGATATAGTCGGCCGATCCTTTTGAAATTTGATATGTCGGATTGATTGGCCAAAGATAAAACCCATAAAAAATCCCAACTTCCTAACTTAACAAACACCAAAGTTATGGCATTTCCGATCGTTCAGTTATATGGCGGCTATAGGATATAGTCGGCCGATCCTTATGAAATTTGGTAGGTCGGATTGATTGGCTAAATATAAAACCCATAGAAAATCCAAACTTCCTAACTTTACAAACACTAAAGTTATGGCATTTCCGATCGTTCAGTTATATGGCAGCTATAGAATATAGTCGGCCGATCCTTATGAAATTTGATATGTCGGATTGATTGGCCAAAAATAAAACCCATAGAAAATCCCAACTTCCTAACTTAACAAACACCAAAGTTATGGCATTTTCGATCAATCAGTTATATATCAATCAGTTAGTAGGTCGGATTAATTGGCCAAATATAAAACCCATAGAAAATCCCAGCTTCCTAACTTAACAAACACCAAAGTTATGGCATTTCCGATCGTTCAGTTATATGGCAGCTATAGAATATAGTCGGCCGGTCCTTATGAAATTTGGTAGGTCGGATTGATTAGCCAAATATAAAACCCATAGAAAATCACAACTTCCTAACTTTACAAACACCAGCTAAAGGATATAGTCGGCCGATCCTCATGAAATTTGATATGTCGGATTGATTGGCCAAAAATAAAACCCATAGAAAATCCCAACTTCCTAACTTAACAAACACCAAAGTTATGGCTTTTCCGATCAATCAGTTATATGCTGGCTATAGGATATAGTCGGCCGATCCTTATGATGTTTGGTAGGTCAGATTGATTGGTTAATTAAAAAACCAATACAAAATCCCAACTTCCTAACTTAAAAAACACCAATCGTTCAGTTATATGACAGCTTTGAAATATATAGTCGGCCGATCCTTATGAAATTTAGTAGGTCGGATTAATTGGCCAAATATAAAACCCATAGAAAATCACAACTTCCTAACTTTACAAACACCAGCTATAGGATATAGTCGGCCGATCCTTATGAAATTTGATATGTCGGATTGATTGGCCAAAGATAAAACCCATAAAAAATCCCAACTTCCTAACTTAACAAACACCAAAGTTATGGCATTTCCGATCGTTCAGTTATATGGCGGCTATAGGATTTAATCGGCCGATCCTTATGAAATTTGGTAGGTCGGATTGATTGGCTAAATATAAAACCCATAGAAAATCCAAACTTCCTAACTTTACAAACACCAAAGTTATGGAATTTCCGATCGTTGAGTTATATGGCAGCTATAGAATATAGGCGGCCGGTCCTTATGAAATTTGGTAGGTCGGATTGATTGGCTAAATATAAAACCCATAGAAAATCCCAACTTCCTAACTTAACAAACACCAAAGTTATGGCATTTTCGATCAATCAGTTATATGGCGGCTATAGGTTATAGTCGGCCGATCCTTATGATGTTTGGTAGGTCGGATTGATTGGCCAAATAAAAAACCCATACAAAATCCCAATTTCCTAACTTTAAAAACACCAATGTTATGGCATTTCCGATCGTTCAGTTATATGACAGCTTTAAAATATATAGTCGGCCGATCCTTATGAAATTTGATATGTCGGATTGATTGGCCAAAGATAAAACCCATAAAAAATCCCAACTTCCTAACTTCCGATCCTTATGAAATTTAGTAGGTCGGATTAATTGGCCAAATATAAAACGCATAGAAAATCACAACTTCCTAACTTTACAAACACCAGCTAAAGGATATAGTCGGCCGATCCTCATGAAATTTGATATGTCGGATTGATTGCCCAAGAAAAGATAAAACCCATAAAAAATCCCAACTTCCTAACTTAACAAACACCAAAGTTATGGCATTTCCGATCGTTCAGTTATATGGCGGCTATAGGATTTAATCGGCCGATCCTTATGAAATTTGGTAGGTCGGATTGATTGGCTAAATATAAAACCCATAGAAAATCCAAACTTCCTAACTTTACAAACACCAAAGTTATGGAATTTCCGATCGTTGAGTTATATGGCAGCTATAGAATATAGGCGGCCGGTCCTTATGAAATTTGGTAGGTCGGATTGATTGGCTAAATATAAAACCCATAGAAAATCCCAACTTCCTAACTTAACAAACACCAAAGTTATGGCATTTTCGATCAATCAGTTATATGGCGGCTATAGGTTATAGTCGGCCGATCCTTATGATGTTTGGTAGGTCGGATTGATTGGCCAAATAAAAAACCCATACAAAATCCCAATTTCCTAACTTTAAAAACACCAATGTTATGGCATTTCCGATCGTTCAGTTATATGACAGCTTTAAAATATATAGTCGGCCGATCCTTATGAAATTTGATATGTCGGATTGATTGGCCAAAGATAAAACCCATAAAAAATCCCAACTTCCTAACTTCCGATCCTTATGAAATTTAGTAGGTCGGATTAATTGGCCAAATATAAAACGCATAGAAAATCACAACTTCCTAACTTTACAAACACCAGCTAAAGCATATAGTCGGCCGATCCTCATGAAATTTGATATGTCGGATTGATTGCCCAAGAAAAGATAAAACCCATAAAAAATCCCAACTTCCTAACTTAACAAACACCAAAGTTATGGCATTTCCGATCGTTCAGTTATATGGCGGCTATAGGATATAGTCGGCCGATCCTTATGAAATTTGGTAGGTCGGATTGATTGGCTAAATATAAAACCCATAGAAAATCCCAACTTCCTAACTTAACAAACACCAAAGTTATGGCATTTTCGATCAATCAGTTATATGGCGGCTATAGGTTATAGTCGGCCGATCCTTATGATGTTTGGTAGGTCGGATTGATTGGCCAAATAAAAAACCCATACAAAATCCCAATTTCCTAACTTTAAAAACACCAATGTTATGGCATTTCCGATCGTTCAGTTATATGACAGCTTTAAAATATATAGTCGGCCGATCCTTATGAAATTTGATATGTCGTATTGATTGGCCAAAGATAAAACCTATAAAAAATCCCAACTTCCTAACTTCCGATCCTTATGAAATTTAGTAGGTCGGATTAATTGGCCAAATATAAAACGCATAGAAAATCACAACTTCCTAACTTTACAAACACCAGCTAAAGGATATAGTCGGCCGATCCTCATGAAATTTGATATGTCGGATTGATTGCCCAAGAAAAGATAAAACCCATAAAAAATCCCAACTTCCTAACTTAACAAACACCAAAGTTATGGCATTTCCGATCGTTCAGTTATATGGCGGCTATAGGATATAGTCGGCCGATCCTTATGAAATTTGGTAGGTCGGATTGATTGGCTAAATATAAAACCCATAGAAAATCCAAACTTCCTAACTTTACAAACACCAAAGTTATGGAATTTCCGATCAGTTATATGGCGGCTATAGAATATAGTCGGCCGGTCCTTATGAAATTTGGTAGGTCGAATTGATTGGCTAAATATAAAACCCATAGAAAATCCCCACTGCCTAACTTTACAAACATCAAAGTTATGGCATTTCCGATCGTTCAGTTATATGGCAGCTATAGGATATAGTCGGCCGATCCTTATGATGTTTGGTAGGTCAGATTGATTGGCCAAATAAAAAACACATACAAAATCCCAATTTCCTAACTTAAAAAACACCAAAGTTATTGCATTTCCAATCGTTCAGTTATATGACAGCTTTGAAATATATAGTCGGCCGATCCTTATGAAATTTGATATGTCGGATTAATTGGCCAAAGATAAAACCCATAAAAAATCCCAACTTCCTAACTTAACAAACACCAAAGTTATGGCATTTCCGATCGTTCAGTTATATGGCGGCTATAGGATATAGTCGGCCGATCCTTATGAAATTTGGTAGGTCGGATTGATTGGCTAAATATAAAACCCATAGAAAATCCAAACTTCCTAACTTTACAAACACTAAAGTTATGGCATTTCCGATCGTTCAGTTATATGGCAGCTATAGAATATAGTCGGCCGATCCTTATGAAATTTGATATGTCGGATTGATTGGCCAAAAATAAAACCCATAGAAAATCCCAACTTCCTAACTTAACAAACACCAAAGTTATGGCATTTTCGATCAATCAGTTATATATCAATCAGTTAGTAGGTCGGATTAATTGGCCAAATATAAAACCCATAGAAAATCCCAGCTTCCTAACTTAACAAACACCAAAGTTATGGCATTTCCGATCGTTCAGTTATATGGCAGCTATAGAATATAGTCGGCCGGTCCTTATGAAATTTGATATGTCGGATTGATTGGCCAAAAATAAAACCCATAGAAAATCCCAACTTCCTAACTTAACAAACACCAAAGTTATGGCTTTTCCGATCAATCAGTTATATGCTGGCTATAGGATATAGTCGGCCGATCCTTATGATGTTTGGTAGGTCAGATTGATTGGCTAAATATAAAACCCATAGAAAATCCCCACTGCCTAACTTTACAAACATAAAAGTTATGGCATTTCCGATCGTTCAGTTATATGGCAGCTATAGGATATAGTCGGCCGATCCTTATGATGTTTGGTAGGTCAGATTGATTGGCCAAATAAAAACACATACAAAATCCCAATTTCCTAACTTAAAAAACACCAAAGTTATTGCATTTCCAATCGTTCAGTTATATGACAGCTTTGAAATATATAGTCGGCCGATCCTTATGAAATCTGATATGTCGGATTAATTGGCCAAAGATAAAACCCATAAAAAATCCCAACTTCCTAACTTAACAAACACCAAAGTTATGGCATTTCCGATCGTTCAGTTATATGGCGGCTATAGGATATAGTCGGCCGATCCTTATGAAATTTGGTAGGTCGGATTGATTGGCTAAATATAAAACCCATAGAAAATCCAAACTTCCTAACTTTACAAACACTAAAGTTATGGCATTTCCGATCGTTCAGTTATATGGCAGCTATAGAATATAGTCGGCCGATCCTTATGAAATTTGATATGTCGGATTGATTGGCCAAAAATAAAACCCATAGAAAATCCCAACTTCCTAACTTAACAAACACCAAAGTTATGGCATTTTCGATCAATCAGTTATATATCAATCAGTTAGTAGGTCGGATTAATTGGCCAAATATAAAACCCATAGAAAATCCCAGCTTCCTAACTTAACAAACACCAAAGTTATGGCATTTCCGATCGTTCAGTTATATGGCAGCTATAGAATATAGTCGGCCGGTCCTTATGAAATTTGGTAGGTTGGATTGATTAGCCAAATATAAAACCCATAGAAAATCACAACTTCCTAACTTTACAAACACCAGCTAAAGGATATAGTCGGCCGATCCTCATGAAATTTGATATGTCGGATTGATTGGCCAAAAATAAAACCCATAGAAAATCCCAACTTCCTAACTTAACAAACACCAAAGTTATGGCATTTCCGATCGTTCAGTTATATGGCGGCTATAGGATTTAATCGGCCGATCCTTATGAAATTTGGTAGGTCGGATTGATTGGCTAAATATAAAACCCATAGAAAATCCAAACTTCCTAACTTTACAAACACCAAAGTTATGGAATTTCCGATCGTTGAGTTATATGGCAGCTATAGAATATAGGCGGCCGGTCCTTATGAAATTTGGTAGGTCGGATTGATTGGCTAAATATAAAACCCATAGAAAATCCCAACTTCCTAACTTAACAAACACCAAAGTTATGGCATTTTCGATCAATCAGTTATATGGCGGCTATAGGATATAGTCGGCCGATCCTTATGATGTTTGGTAGGTCGGATTGATTGGCCAAATAAAAAACCCATACAAAATCCCAATTTCCTAACTTTAAAAACACCAATGTTATGGCATTTCCGATCGTTCAGTTATATGACAGCTTTAAAATATATAGTCGGCCGATCCTTATGAAATTTGATATGTCGGATTGATTGGCCAAAGATAAAACCCATAAAAAATCCCAACTTCCTAACTTCCGATCCTTATGAAATTTAGTAGGTCGGATTAATTGGCCAAATATAAAACGCATAGAAAATCACAACTTCCTAACTTTACAAACACCAGCTAAAGGATATAGTCGGCCGATCCTCATGAAATTTGATATGTCGGATTGATTGCCCAAGAAAAGATAAAACCCATAAAAATCCCAACTTCCTAACTTAACAAACACCAAAGTTATGGCATTTCCGATCGTTCAGTTATATGGCGGCTATAGGATATAGTCGGCCGATCCTTATGAAATTTGGTAGGTCGGATTGATTGGCTAAATATAAAACCCATAGAAAATCCCAACTTCCTAACTTAACAAACACCAAAGTTATGGCATTTTCGATCGTTCAGTTATATGGCGGCTATAGGTTATAGTCGGCCGATCCTTATGATGTTTGGTAGGTCGGATTGATTGGCCAAATAAAAAACCCATACAAAATCCCAATTTCCTAACTTTAAAAACACCAATGTTATGGCATTTCCGATCGTTCAGTTATATGACAGCTTTAAAATATATAGTCGGCCGATCCTTATGAAATTTGATATGTCGGATTGATTGGCCAAAGATAAAACCCATAAAAATTCCCAACTTCCTAACTTCCGATCCTTATGAAATTTAGTAGGTCGGATTAATTGGCCAAATATAAAACGCATAGAAAATCACAACTTCCTAACTTTACAAACACCAGCTAAAGGATATAGTCGGCCGATCCTCATGAAATTTGATATGTCGGATTGATTGCCCAAGAAAAGATAAAACCCATAAAAAATCCCAACTTCCTAACTTAACAAACACCAAAGTTATGGCATTTCCGATCGTTCAGTTATATGGCGGCTATAGGATATAGTCGGCCGATCCTTATGAAATTTGGTAGGTCGGATTGATTGGCTAAATATAAAACCCATAGAAAATCCCAACTTCCTAACTTTACAAACACCAAAGTTATGGAATTTCCGATCAGTTATATGGCGGCTATAGAATATAGTCGGCCGGTCCTTATGAAATTTGGTAGGTCGAATTGATTGGCTAAATATAAAACCCATAGAAAATCCCCACTGCCTAACTTTACAAACATCAAAGTTATGGCATTTCCGATCGTTCAGTTATATGGCAGCTATAGGATATAGTCGGCCGATCCTTATGATGTTTGGTAGGTCAGATTGATTGGCCAAATAAAAAACACATACAAAATCCCAATTTCCTAACTTAAAAAACACCAAAGTTATTGCATTTTCGATCAATCAGTTATATATCAATCAGTTAGTAGGTCGGATTAATTGGCCAAATATAAAACCCATAGAAAATCCCAGCTTCCTAACTTAACAAACACCAAAGTTATGGCATTTCCGATCGTTCAGTTATATGGCGGCTATAGGATATAGTCGGCCGATCCTTATGAAATTTGGTAGGTCGGATTGATTGGCTAAATATAAAACCCATAGAAAATCCCAACTTCCTAACTTTACAAACACCAAAGTTATGGCATTTCCGATCGTTCAGTTATATGGCAGCTATAGAATATAGTCGGCCGATCCTTATGAAATTTGATATGTCGGATTGATTGGCCAAAAATAAAACCCATAGAAAATCCCAACTTCCTAACTTAACAAACACCAAAGTTATGGCATTTTCGATCAATCAGTTATATATCAATCAGTTAGTAGGTCGGATTAATTGGCCAAATATAAAACCCATAGAAAATCCCAGCTTCCTAACTTAACAAACACCAAAGTTATGGCATTTCCGATCGTTCAGTTATATGGCAGCTATAGAATATAGTCGGCCGGTCCTTATGAAATTTGGTAGGTTGGATTGATTAGCCAAATATAAAACCCATAGAAAATCACAACTTCCTAACTTTACAAACACCAGCTAAAGGATATAGTCGGCCGATCCTCATGAAATTTGATATGTCGGATTGATTGGCCAAAAATAAAACCCATAGAAAATCCCAACTTCCTAACTTAACAAACACCAAAGTTATGGCTTTTCCGATCAATCAGTTATATGCTGGCTATAGGATATAGTCGGCCGATCCTTATGATGTTTGGTAGGTCAGATTGATTGGCTAAATATAAAACCCATAGAAAATCCCCACTGCCTAACTTTACAAACATAAAAGTTATGGCATTTCCGATCGTTCAGTTATATGGCAGCTATAGGATATAGTCGGCCGATCCTTATGATGTTTGGTAGGTCAGATTGATTGGCCAAATAAAAAACACATACAAAATCCCAATTTCCTAACTTAAAAAACACCAAAGTTATTGCATTTCCAATCGTTCAGTTATATGACAGCTTTGAAATATATAGTCGGCCGATCCTTATGAAATCTGATATGTCGGATTAATTGGCCAAAGATAAAACCCATAAAAATCCCAACTTCCTAACTTAACAAACACCAAAGTTATGGCATTTCCGATCGTTCAGTTATATGGCGGCTATAGGATATAGTCGGCCGATCCTTATGAAATTTGGTAGGTCGGATTGATTGGCTAAATATAAAACCCATAGAAAATCCAAACTTCCTAACTTTACAAACACTAAAGTTATGGCATTTCCGATCGTTCAGTTATATGGCAGCTATAGAATATAGTCGGCCGATCCTTATGAAATTTGATATGTCGGATTGATTGGCCAAAAATAAAACCCATAGAAAATCCCAACTTCCTAACTTAACAAACACCAAAGTTATGGCATTTTCGATCAATCAGTTATATATCAATCAGTTAGTAGGTCGGATTAATTGGCCAAATATAAAACCCATAGAAAATCCCAGCTTCCTAACTTAACAAACACCAAAGTTATGGCATTTCCGATCGTTCAGTTATATGGCAGCTATAGAATATAGTCGGCCGGTCCTTATGAAATTTGGTAGGTTGGATTGATTAGCCAAATATAAAACCCATAGAAAATCACAACTTCCTAACTTTACAAACACCAGCTAAAGGATATAGTCGGCCGATCCTCATGAAATTTGATATGTCGGATTGATTGGCCAAAAATAAAACCCATAGAAAATCCCAACTTCCTAACTTAACAAACACCAAAGTTATGGCTTTTCCGATCAATCAGTTATATGCTGGCTATAGGATATAGTCGGCCGATCCTTATGATGTTTGGTAGGTCAGATTGATTGGCTAAATAAAAAACCAATACAAAATCCCAACTTCCTAACTTAAAAAACACCAATCGTTCAGTTATATGACAGCTTTGAAATATATAGTCGGCCGATCCTTATGAAATTTAGTAGGTCGGATTAATTGGCCAAATATAAAACCCATAGAAAATCACAACTTCCTAACTTTACAAACACCAGCTATAGGATATAGTCGGCCGATCCTTATGAAATTTGATATGTCGGATTGATTGGCCAAAGATAAAACCCATAAAAAATCTCAACTTCCTAACTTAACAAACACCAAAGTTATGGCATTTCCGATCGTTCAGTTATATGGCGGCTATAGGATTTAATCGGCCGATCCTTATGAAATTTGGTAGGTCGGATTGATTGGCTAAATATAAAACCCATAGAAAATCCAAACTTCCTAACTTTACAAACACCAGCTAAAGGATATAGTCGGCCGATCCTCATGAAATTTGATATGTCGGATTGATTGCCCAAGAAAAGATAAAACCCATAAAAAATCCAAACTTCCTAACTTTACAAACACCAAAGTTATGGAATTTCCGATCGTTGAGTTATATGGCAGCTATAGAATATAGGCGGCCGGTCCTTATGAAATTTGGTAGGTCGGATTGATTGACTAAATATAAAACCCATAGAAAATCCCAACTTAACAAACACCAAAGTTATGGCATTTTCGATCAATCAGTTATATGGCGGCTATAGGTTATAGTCGGCCGATCCTTATGATGTTTGGTAGGTCGGATTGATTGGCCAAATAAAAAACCATACAAAATCCCAATTTCCTAACTTTAAAAACACCAATGTTATGGCATTTCCGATCGTTCAGTTATATGACTGCTTTAAAATATATAGTCGGCCGATCCTTATGAAATTTGATATGTCGGATTGATTGGCCAAAGATAAAACCCATAAAAAATCCCAACTTCCTAACTTCCGATCCTTATGAAATTTAGTAGGTCGGATTAATTGGCCAAATATAAAACGCATAGAAAATCACAACTTCCTAACTTTACAAACACCAGCTAAAGGATATAGTCGGCCGATCCTCATGAAATTTGATATGTCGGATTGATTGCCCAAGAAAAGATAAAACCCATAAAAAATCCAAACTTCCTAACTTTACAAACACCAAAGTTATGGAATTTCCGATCAGTTATATGGCGGCTATAGAATATAGTCGGCCGGTCCTTATGAAATTTGGTAGGTCGGATTGATTGGCTAAATATAAAACCCATAGAAAATCCCCACTGCCTAACTTTACAAACATCAAAGTTATGGCATTTCCGATCGTTCAGTTATATGGCAGCTATAGGATATAGTCGGCCGATCCTTATGATGTTTGGTAGGTCAGATTGATTGGCCAAATAAAAAACACATACAAAATCCCAATTTCCTAACTTAAAAAACACCAAAGTTATTGCATTTCCAATCGTTCAGTTATATGACAGCTTTGAAATATATAGTCGGCCGATCCTTATGAAATTTGATATGTCGGATTAATTGGCCAAAGATAAAACCCATAAAAAATCCCAATTTCCTAACCTAACAAACACCAAAGTTATGGCATTTCCGATCGTTCAGTTATATGGCAGCTATAGAATATAGTCGGCCGGTCCTTATGAAATTTGGTAGGGCGGATTGATTGGCCAAATATAAAACCCATAGAAAATCCCAACTTCCTGACTTAACAAACACCAAAGTTATGGCTTTTCCGTCGGCCGATCCTTATGATGTCAGATTGATTGGCCAAATAAAAAACCCATACAAAATCCCAACTTCCTAACTTAAAAAACACCAAAGTTATTGCATTTCCAATCGTTCAGTTATATGACAGCTTTGAAATATATAGCTTTGAAATATCCTTATGAAATTTGATATGTCGGATTAATTGGCCAAAGATAAAACCCATAAAAAATCCCAATTTCCTAACTTAACAAACACCAAAGTTATGGCATTTCCGATCGTTCAGTTATATGGCAGCTATAGAATATAGTCGGCCGGTCCTTATGAAATTTGGTAGGTCGGATTGATTGGCCAAATATAAAACCCATAGAAAAACCCAACTTCCTAACTTAACAAACACCAAAGTTATGGCTTTTCCGATCAATCAGTTATATGCCGGCTATAGGATATAGTCGGCCGATCCTTATGATGTTTGGTAGGTCAGATTGATTGGCCAAATAAAAAACCCATACAAAATCCCAACTTCCTAACTTAAAAAACACCAAAGTTATTGCATTTCCAATCGTTCAGTTATATGACAGCTTTGAAATATATAGTCGGCCGATCCTTATGAAATTTAGTAGGTCGGATTAATTGGCCAAATATAAAACCCATAGAAAATCACAACTTCCTAACTTTACAAACACCAGCTATAGGATATAGTCGGCCGATCCTTATGAAATTTGATATGTCGGATTGATTGGCCAAAGATAAAACCCATAAAAAATCCCAACTTCCTAACTTAACAAACACCAAAGTTATGGCATTTCCGATCGTTCAGTTATATGGCGGCTATAGGATATAGTCGTTCGATCCTTATGAAATTTGGTAGGTCGGATTGATTGGCTAAATATAAAACCCATAGAAAATCCAAACTTCCTAACTTTACAAACACCAAAGTTATGGAATTTCCGATCAGTTATATGGCGGCTATAGAATATAGTCGGCCGGTTCTTATGAAATTCGGTAGGTCGGATTGATTGGCTAAATATAAAACCCATAGAAAATCCCAACTGCATAACTTTACAAACATCAAAGTTATGGCATTTCCGATCGTTCAGTTATATGGCAGCTATAGGATATAGTCGGCCGATCCTTATGATGTTTGGTAGGTCAGATTGATTGGCCAAATAGAAAACACATACAAAATCCAAACTTCCTAACTTAAAAAATACCAAAGTTATGGCATTTCCAATCGTTCAGTTATATGACAGCTTTAAAATATATAGTCGGTCGATCCTTATGAAATTTAGTAGGTCGGATTAATTGGCCAAATATAAAACCCATAGAAAATCCCAGCTTCCTAACTTAACAAACATCAAAGTTATGGCATTTCCGATCGTTCAGTTATATGGCAGCTATAGGATATAGTCGGCCGATCCTTATGAAATTTGATATGTCGGATTGATTGGCCAAATAAAAAACACATACAAAATCCAAACTTCCTAACTTAAAAATACCAAAGTTATGGCATTTCCGATCGTTCAGTTATATGGCAGCTATAGAATATAGTCGGCCGGTCCTTAAGAAATTTGGTAGGTCGGATTGATTGGCCAAAGATAAAACCCATAAAAAATCCCAACTTCCTAACTTCCGATCCTTATAAAATTTAGTAGGTCGGATTAATTGGCCAAACATAAAACGCATAGAAAATCACAACGTCCTAACTTTACAAACACCAGCTATAGGATATAGTCGGCCGATCCTTATGAAATTTGATATGTCGGATTGATTGGCCAAAGATAAAACCCATAAAAAATCCCAACTTCCTAACTTAACAAACACCAAAGTTATGGCATTTCCGATCGTTCAGTTATATGGCGGCTATAGGATATAGTCGGCCGATCCTTAAGAAATTTGGTAGGTCGGATTGATTGGCTAAATATAAAACCCATAGAAAATCCCAACTGCCTAACTTTACAAACATCAAAGTTATGGCATTTCCGATCGTTCAGTTATATGGCAGCTATAGGATATAGTCGGCCGATCCTTATGATGTTTGGTAGGTCAGATTGATTGGCCAAATAAAAAACACATACAAAATCCAAACTTCCTAACTTAAAAATACCAAAGTTATGGCATTTCCAATCGTTCAGTTATATGACAGCTTTAAAATATATAGTCGGTCGATCCTTATGAAATTTAGTAGGTCGGATTAATTGGCCAAATATAAAACCCATAGAAAATCCCAGCTTCCTAACTTAACAAACACCAAAGTTATGGCATTTCCGATCGTTCAGTTATATGGCAGCTATAGAATATAGTCGGCCGGTCCTTATGAAATTTAGTATGTCGGATTGATTAGCCAAATATAAAACCCATAGAAAATCACAACTTCCTAACTTAACAAACACCAAAGTTATGGCTTTTCCGATCAATCAGTTATATGCCGGCTATAGGATCAGCCGATCCTTATGATGTTTGGTAGGTCAGATTGATTGGCCAAATAAAAAACCCATACAAAATCCCAACTTCCTAACTTAAAAAACACCAAAGTTATTGCATTTCCAATCGTTCAGTTATATGACAGCTTTGAAATATATAGTCGGCCGATCCTTATGAAATTTGATATGTCGGATTGATTGGCCAAAGATAAAACCCATAAAAAACCCCAATTTCCTAACTTAACAAACACCAAAGTTATGGCATTTCCGATCGTTCAGTTATATGGCAGCCATAGAATATAGTCGGCCGGTCCTTATGAAATTTGGTAGGTCGGATTGATTGGCCAAATATAAAACCCATAGAAAATCCCAACTTCCTAACTTAACAAACACCAAAGTTATGGCTTTTCCGATCAATCAGTTATATGCCGGCTATAGGATATAGTCGGCCGATCCTTATGATGTTTGGTAGGTCAGATTGATTGGCCAAATAAAAAACCCATACAAAATCCCAACTTCCTAACTTAAAAAACACCAAAGTTATTATACCCGTTACTCGTAGAGTAAAAGGGTATATTGTATTCGTGGAAAAGTATGTAACAGCTAGAAGGAAGCGTTTCCGACCCTATAAAGTATATATATTCTTGATCAGGGTCACTAGCCGAGTCGATATAGCCATGTCCGTCTGTCCGTCTGTCCGTCTGTCTCTCCGTATGAACGCTGAGATCTCGGAAACTATAAAAGCTAGAAGATTGGCATTTTGCATGCAGATTCTAGGAGTTCCTACGCAGCGCAAATTTGTTTCAAAAAAGGTGTCACGCCCCTTTAACGCCCACAATCGCTTATATACGATTTTAAAAATTTAAATATTTCGGAAAAGTAAAAATGCAGTTTTATTGTGTTTATCAATACCTATCGAAATGTAGAAGAAATTTTTCAAATCGGACCATTCGTTAAAAAGTTATGCGTGATCAAAGTTTCTATCTCCATCTCCCTCGCACTCCCTTTACCTGAGTAACGGGTATCTGATAGTCGGGGCACCCGACTATAGCGTTCTCTCTTGTTGCATTTCCAATCGTTCAGTTATATGACAGCTTTGAAATATATAGTCGGCCGATCCTTATGAAATTTGATATGTCGGATTGATTGGCCAAAGATAAAACCCATAAAAAATCCCAACTTCCTAACTTAACAAACACCAAAGTTATGGCATTTCCGATCGTTCAGTTATATGGCAGCTATAGAATATAGTCGGCCGGTCCTTATGAAATTTGGTAGGTCGGATTGATTGGCCAAATACAAAACCCATAGAAAATCACAACTTCCTAACTTTACAAACACCAGCTAAAGGATATAGTCGGCCGATGCTTATGAAATTGGATATGTCGGAATGATTGGCCAAAAATAAAACCCATAGAAAATCCCAACTTCCTAACTTAACAAATACCAAAGTCATGGCTTTTCCGATCAATCAGTTATATGGCGGCTATAGGATATAGTCGGCCGATCCTTATGATGTTTGGTAGGTCAGATTGATTGGCCAAATAAAAACCCATACAAAATCCCAATTTCCTAACTTTAAAAACACCAATGTTATGGCATTTCCGATCGTTCAGTTATATGACAGCTTTAAAATATATAGTCGGCCGATCCTTATGAAATTTGATATGTCGGATTGATTGGCCAAAGATAAAACCCATAAAAAATCCCAACTTCCTAACTTCCGATCCTTATGAAATTTAGTAGGTCGGATTAATTGGCCAAATATAAAACGCATAGAAAATCACAACTTCCTAACTTATGAAATTTGGTAGGTCGGATTGGTTAGCCAAATATAAAACCCATAGAAAATCACAACTTCCTAACTTTACAAACACCAGCTAAGGGATATAGTCGGCCGATCCTCATGAAATTTGATATGTCGGATTGATTGGCAAAAATAAAACCCATAGAAAATCCCAACTTCCTAACTTAACAAACACCAAAGTTATGGCATTTCCGATCGTTCAGTTATATGGCAGCTATAGAATATAGTCGGCCGGTCCTTATGAAATTTGGTAGGTCGGATTGATTGGCCAAATACAAAACCCATAGAAAATCACAACTTCCTAACTTTACAAACACCAGCTAAAGGATATAGTCGGCCGATGCTTATGAAATTGGATATGTCGGAATGATTGGCCAAAAATAAAACCCATAGAAAATCCCAACTTCCTAACTTAACAAATACCAAAGTCATGGCTTTTCCGATCAATCAGTTATATGGCGGCTATAGGATATAGTCGGCCGATCCTTATGATGTTTGGTAGGTCAGATTGATTGGCCAAATAAAAAACCCATACAAAATCCCAAT
The DNA here is from genome assembly GCA_018152295.1 of Drosophila carrolli. Taxonomy (NCBI): domain Eukaryota; kingdom Metazoa; phylum Arthropoda; class Insecta; order Diptera; family Drosophilidae; genus Drosophila; species Drosophila carrolli. The sequence continues at coordinate 20,129 of JAECXJ010000096.1, read as the reverse complement.
TTCCTAACTTTAAAAACACCAATGTTATGGCATTTCCGATCGTTCAGTTATATGACAGCTTTAAAATATATAGGCGGCCGATCCTTATGAAATTTGATATGTCGGATTGATTGGCCAAAGATAAAACCCATAAAAAATCCCAACTTCCTAACTTCCGATCCTTATGAAATTTAGTAGGTCGGATTAATTGGCCAAATATAAAACGCATAGAAAATCACAACTTCCTAACTTATGAAATTTGGTAGGTCGGATTGGTTAGCCAAATATAAAACCCATAGAAAATCACAACTTCCTAACTTTACAAACACCAGCTAAGGGATATAGTCGGCCGATCCTCATGAAATTTGATATGTCGGATTGATTGGCAAAAATAAAACCCATAGAAAATCCCAACTTCCTAACTTAACAAACACCAAAGTTATGGCATTTCCGATCAGTCAGTTATATTTTTTTTTTTTTTTTGTAAATATATGCTTTATTTATTGAATCTTCTCTATATGAGACTAACAATAAGTATATCAAATCTTAAGAATATAACTTAACTTACAGTCATGTAGACTGAATTTAGACTAACGGGCCCTAATATTTATTGCTGGGCTGGTAGATCGTTACGATGCAGACGAGTTCTGTTCGAAACCCGTCTAAGGTTTCTGGCGAGATTATTTGGGTGCAGTGTAAGCTTGTTATGGTAGGGCGCTTTCTGCTTTGCTATTTCATCTTTGACCGGTGGTATGCCCAGATCCCTGTGGATGTTTTCGTTCCGAACATACCATGGTACCCCAGTGATTGTTCACAGGATTTTTGATTGTGAGCGCTGTATGATGTCAACGTTGCTGTTGCTCGCGTTCCCCCAGAGCTGGGAGCCGTAGGTCCAAATGGGCTTGAGGGTGGAGTTGTAGAGAAGAACTTTAAAGTCCAGACACAGGGGTGATCGAGAATTTATAATCCAGTGTAGGCTGCTAGCTTTAAGTCTGAGATCTACTTTCTTGCATTCAATGTGCCTCCGCCAGGTTAGGCGTCTGTCGAGGTGGACGCCGAGATATGTTACATCGCTGGCTTGGGGAATCTGCGTACCATTCAAAGTTAGCGGCGGGCACGATTGTCTGTTAAGGGTAAACGTGTGCGGTGTCGTCAGCAAATGTGGACGTAGTCAGCCTCTCGTTCGTAGGGATGTCTGCTGTGTATAGGGTAAACAGGGTAGGGCCCAGGGCGCTACCTTTTGGGACTCCGGCTTCAATGTTATACTCGTTGGATGTCGTTGTATTGCATCTAACCTCAAAGACTCTGTGGTAGAGGTACGACTTAAGTAACTTATGAGTGTTTTCTGGCAGTAATGTTATGATTTTATGCATAAGGCCTTCAAGCCACACTCGGTCGAATGCCTGAGAGACGTCGAGGAATATCGCACTACAATATTCCCGATGTTCGAAGGCTGTACGAATTTCTGAAGTTATCCGGTTGACTTGCTCGATGGTTCCGTGGCTTTCACGAAACCCGAATTGATGTGCCGGGATTAAGATTTGTTCTCTTAAATATGGTGTAATGCGCGTGAGCAGGCATTTTTCCAGTAATTTGGACAGGCACGATATTAAGCTTATTGGCCTGTAGGATGAGGGAATTGTGTGGTCTTTGCCAGGCTTCGGTATCATTATAACCACGGACTTTTTCCATTTTTTGGGGTAGTAGCCAAGTTTTGCGATCCCGTTAAATAGCTTGCATATAACATCCACTGCGCAGTTTGGAAGTTCAATTATCATTTTTGGGGTTATAAGGTCGGCCCCTGGAGCCTTTTTCGGTTTTATTTGCTTCCTAATGACGTTAGCAATTTCAGGTGTTTGAAACAAAATCGGGTTAATTGCAATTTCAGAGCTAAACGGCGGTAGTTGAAGAGAGTTTGTGGCGGCGTTCGGCTGAAATACATTTCGTAGGTGTAAAGCAAATGTTTCGGCTCTGTCTTCGTCACTGCGGGCCCAAGTACCCGAGGAGTTTCTAATCGGAGTGACTGATTCTATCGGAGAGCTTAAATTTGGGTGAGCTCTCCACAAAGGATGCTTTGTACTGGTCGGCGACAGTTTCTCGATGTACCGGCGCTGCGCAAGCTCCTCTTCTTGCTTGAGGGTTTTGGTGAGTCTGCGGGTGGCATCATTATAGAGTTGTTTCGAATGGGGCGATCTGGCGACGATCGTAGACGTCGTTTTTCCCGAACCAGTTGTTCGATTTGCAGATTAGTTTTGTATTGGTTGCTACGCACGATTGTCTCTTCTGGTGTTGAGATTTTGGCTGCTGCCACGAGTACTGACTCCAGGGCATCAGCACAGAAGTCGATGTCGTTCTCTATGTTTAACTGTGGTGTTAGTTCAATGTGGGAACTTACGTACTTTTTGTACTTTAGCCATTTAGTTCTAGTCGAGGTCAGCCTGAAGGGGTGCTCGATTACTTTCGGGCTTTGAAGGAGAGTTATTAAAACAGGCGAGTGGTCCGATGATAAGTCCGATAGCGATTTGGCGCTGACTAAATTTCTTAGGATGTCTTTGGTCACGGCGAAGTCAATTAAGTCCGGGAGTTTTCTGGGGTCAGCTGGCCAATATGTGGGGCTGCCAGGGGAGACATAGTCGAGTTTGTTGCTCAAATTTATGATTGCTTTATACAGTTGTCTTCCTTTGGGCGTCTTTAGTCTTTTGATCCCCAGTGCGTGTGCTTGGCGTTGTAGTCTCCTCCTGCTATAAAGCGATCTCCGAGTGAATTGTAGAAGTCCAAGAATTGCTCTTCAGTTATTGTAAAACGCGGTGGGCAATAGACAGCGGCTATAGTGATACTGCCGTTGCCTGCTTGTAGTTTTATAGATGTAGCCTGCAAATAATTTGTTGCAAACCTCTGGTGAAAGTGGTGCTTAATGCGTTCCCTGATTAGGATTCCAGTTCCTCCGTGAGCCTTACCGTCCGGATGATCTGTGCAGTATGAAGTATAACCTCTTATTTGGAAGTTGTATTTACTTGTGAGATGCGTTTCTGTATGAAACTCCCCCATTTGTGTTGAGGGGCCCAAATGAAGATCTGGCTGCTTTCGCAAAGAAAACATTAGGTGTGGTTTGGGATTGCACGTACGCATTTCGTGCATTCTGGGAGCGTGCTTGTTTTGCTTGTTGAAACTGACTCTTCAGCTCTTTATAGACCGGGCAGCCTCTGTAGTTTGCGGTATGGTTATCTCCACAGTTAGCGCATTTCTTTGTCTTTGGGTCTTCTTTGCTTGCAGGGCAAGGTTCGGATTTGTGGAAGCCACCACAAGCTACGCAGACTGAACGAAGCCCGCAGTTGTTTCTGGTGTGTCCATACTCTTGGCAGTTTGTGCATTGCAGCGGGCCATTCCGCTTATGCGGTTCTTCAACAGTAATCCTTCTGTGCAACAGGTATTGCAGTTTATAGATCGGGTGCACTTCATTTTTCTTCAAGGCTCTGCTTTCAGGCTCCAGTTCGACCTTAAAGAGTGGTTGCGGCTTTTTATTTTTGTTGATAATATTAATAATATTTTTGGAGAAGAATCCTTTTTCTTTCAGTGCCTCTTTTACCTCATTGGTGGATACGTCGGGCTCTATGCCCTTTAGCACTACTTGCAAGCCCTTGCTACTCTTGAGCTGGTACGTGTAGTAGGGTTTCCTACCCTCGTCTAGGTAATTTGTTACAGCTCTGAATTGATCTTCAGTTTTAGCTTGAAGCTTTGTTTCATGAATATTCCCTTTAACAAGGGGAGTAACATAAAAGTTGTCATTCCCGACCAGCGCAACCATTTTCTTTACTAGGGTATTTGAGTTCTGTTCCCTTATGTAAATTGGTGGGGGCTTTGGTTTCTTTTGAACAGCCTGTCCAGATTCGGATTGATTATTATCAATTTCCGACAATAGGGCGAATCTGTTGTTACTAGATGCCCCTGGTTGTTCGATGCCTTTATTAGGGCAATTTTGTTTTGGTTTATTTCCAACCATTTTATTTTGCGGGCTTAGCTTCCGTTTGATTCGGATGCAACGGTCCATGCCAGTCTGTATAGCCGGACCCACTTGTTGTTGTTTGATATTGCCGATATTGGCACTCGTACTTACACTTGGCTTTGTAGTTTTATTCGGCGCTGCAGAAGTTGCAAACGCATTCGAAATCGCGTTGTTGTTAACGGCGACCGTTGATGTTGTTGTTGCAGTGGCTGCGGTTGCAGAAATTAACGAGGTTGCAGTGCTCGTGGCTGGTGAGCTGTTAGTCGAAGCTGGGGGTGGGGTTCTACACTGCAAGCTCCATGAAGTGGGAGTTGGTGTGAGTAGGGCGGGAGAACAAGACCGTGCTCTCGCACTGTCAATGGTCAGAAGGGCTGACTTGCTCTTTGAAGAAGTTCTTTCTACTTCTGTATCACGGGTTGAGAAATAAGAAATATAACTGTTTCTCTGGTCTACGGAGCTTCTACGCTCATTTTTTGAATCTCCGCTCATTGAGCTATCACTCGTGGCACTTCTTAGTTTTTATAATAACTTTGCACTAGTTTTTTAGATAGCACTAATTATTATTTACTGTTTTTAGCAATAAGATTGCCTTTATTACACCACTCTAGTATTTTTAGTTATTGTTTTTCACTTTTGAGCGGTTTTTTTTTTCCGGAGCTCACGCAAAACACGTCTGCACTCTCCGGCTGTTGTTTGTTCTTTTCAGTCAGTTATATGGCGGCTATAGAATATAGTCGGCCGATCCTTATGAAATTTTATATGTCGGATTGATTGGCCAAAGATAAAACCCATAAAAATCCCAACTTCCTAACTTAACAAATACCAAAGTTATGGTATCGATCGTTCAGTTATATGGCGGCTATAGGATATAGTCGGCCGATCCTTATGATGTTTGGTAGGTAAGATTGATTGGCAAAAAAAAAACCCATACAAAACCCCAACTTCCTAACTTAAAAAACACCAAAGTTATGGCATTTCCGATCGTTCAGTTATATGGCAGCTATAAAATATAGTCGGCCGGTCCTTATGAAATTTGGTAGGTCGGATTAATTGGCCAAATATAAAACCCATAGAAAATCCCAACTTCCTTAAAACAAACACCAAAGTTATTGCATTTCCAATCGTTCAGTTATATGACAGCTTTGAAATATATAGTCGGCCGATCCCTATGAAATTTGATATGTCGGATTGATTGGCCAAAGATAAAACCCATAAAAATCCCAACTTCCTAACTTAACAAACACCAAAGTTATGGCATTTCCGATCGTTCAGTTATATGGCAGCTATAGGATATAGTCGGCCGATCCTTATGAAATTTAGTAGGTCGAATTAATCGGCAAAATATAAAACCCATAGAAAATCACAACTTCCTAACTTTACAAACACCAGCTATAGGATATAGTCGGCCGATCCTTATGAAATTTGATATGTCGGATTGATTGGCCAAAAATAAAACCCATAGAAAATCCCAACTTTCTAACTTAACAAACACCAAAGTTATGGCTTTTCCGATCAATTAGTTATATGGCGGCTATAGGATATAGTCGGCCGATCCTTATGATGTTTGGTAGGTCGGATTGATTGGCCAAATAAAAAACGCATACAAAATCCCAATTTCCTAACTTTAGAAACACCAATGTTATGGCATTTCCGATCGTTCAGTTATATGACAGCTTTAAAATATATAGTCGGCCGATCCTTATGAAATTTGATATGTCGGATTGATTGGCCAAAGATAAAACCCATAAAAAATCCCAACTTCCTAACTTTACAAACACCAGCTAAAGGATATAGTCGGCCGATCCTTATGAAATTTGATATGTCGGATTGATTGGCCAAAAATAAAACCCATAGAAAATCCCAACTTCCTAACTTAACAAACACCAAAGTTATGGCATTTCCGATCGTTCAGTTATATGGCAGCTATAAAATATAGTCGGCCGGTCCTTATGAAATTTGGTAGGTCGGATTGATTGGCTAAATATAAAACCCATAGAAAATCCCAAATTCCTAACTTTACATACACGAGCTATAGGATATAGTCGGCCGATCCTTATGAAATTTGATATGTCGGATTGATTGGCCAAAAATAAAACCCATAGAAAATCCCAACTTCCTAACTTAACAAACACCAAAGTTATGGCTTTTCCGATCAATCAGTTATATGGCGGCTATAGGATATAGTCGGCCGATCATTATGATGTTTGGTAGGTCAGATTGATTGGCCAAATAAAAAACCCATACAAAACCCCAACTTCCTAACTTAAAAAACACCAAAGTTATGGCATTTCCAATCATTCAGTTATATGACAGCTTTAAAATATATAGTCGGCCGATCCTTATGAAATTTAGTAGGTCGGATTAATTGGCCAAATATAAAACCCATAGAAAATCCCAACTTCCTTCAAACAAACACCAAAGTTATTGCATTTCCAATCGTTCAGTTATATGACAGCTTTGAAATATATAGTCGGCCGATCCCTATGAAATTTGATATGTCGGATTGATTGGCCAAAGATAAAACCCATAAAAAATCCCAACTTCCTAACTTAACAAACACCAAAGTTATGGCATTTCCGATCGTTCAGTTATATGGCAGCTATAGGATATAGTCGGCCGATCCTTATGAAATTTAGTAGGTCGAATTAATCGGCAAAATATAAAACCCATAGAAAATCACAACTTCCTAACTTTACAAACACCAGCTATAGGATATAGTCGGCCGATCCTTATGAAATTTGATATGTCGGATTGATTGGCCAAAAATAAAACCCATAGAAAATCCCAACTTTCTAACTTAACAAACACCAAAGTTATGGCTTTTCCGATCAATTAGTTATATGGCGGCTATAGGATATAGTCGGCCGATCCTTATGATGTTTGGTAGGTCGGATTGATTGGCCAAATAAAAAACCCATACAAAATCCCAATTTCCTAACTTTAGAAACACCAATGTTATGGCATTTCCGATCGTTCAGTTATATGACAGCTTTAAAATATATAGTCGGCCGATCCTTATGAAATTTGATATGTCGGATTGATTGGCCAAAGATAAAACCCATAAAAAATCCCAACTTCCTAACTTAACAAACACCAAAGTTATGGCATTTCCGATCGTTCAGATATATAGCAGCTATAGAATATAGTCGGCCGGTCCTTATGAAATTTGGTAGGTCGGATTGATTGGCCAAATATAAAACCCATACAAAATCACAACTTCCTAACTTTACAAACACCAGCTAAAGGATATAGTCGGCCGATCCTTATGAAATTTGATATGTCGGATTGATTGGCCAAAAATAAAACCCATAGAAAATCCCAACTTGCTAACTTAACAAACACCAAAGTTATGGCTTTTCCGATCAATCAATTATATGGCGGCTATAGGATATAGTCGGCCGATCCTTATGATGTTTGGTAGGTAAGATTGATTGGCAAAAAAAAAAACCCATACAAAATCCCAATTTCCTAACTTTAAAAACACCAATGTTATGGCATTTCCGATCGTTCAGTTATATGACAGCTTTAAAATATATAGTCGGCTGATCCTTATGAAATTTGATATGTCGGATTGATTGGCCAAAGATAAAACCCATAAAAAATCCCAACTTCCTAACTTAACAAACACCAAAGTTATGGCTTTTCCGATCAATCAGTTATATGGCGGCTATAGGATATAGTCGGCCGATCCTTATGATGTTTGGTAGGTCGGATTGATTGGCCAAATAAAAAACCCATACAAAATCCCAACTTCCTAACTTAACAAACACCAAAGTTATGGCATTTCCAATCGTTCAGTTATATAATAGCTTTAAAATATATAGGCGGCCGATCCTTATGAAATTTGAAATGTCGGATTGATTGGCCAAAGATAAAACCCATAAAAAATCCCAACTTCCTAACTTAACAAACACCAAAGTTATGGCATTTCCGATCGTTCAGTTATATGGCGACTATAGGATATAGTCGGCCGATCCTTATGATGTTTGGTAGGTCGGATTGATTGGCCAAATAAAAAACCCATACAAAATCCCAACTTCCTAACTTAACAAACACCAAAGTTATGGCATTTCCAATCGTTAAGTTATATAATAGCTTTAAAATATATAGGCGGCCGATCCTTATGAAATTTGAAATGTCGGATTGATTGGCCAAAGATAAAACCCATAAAAAATCCCAACTTCCTAACTTAACAAACACCAAAGTTATGGCATTTCCGATCGTTCAGTTATATGGCGACTATAGGAAATATAGTCGGGATTCCGATATAAACCCATAAAAATCCCAACTTCGTAACTTAAAAAACACCAAAGTTATGGCATTTCCAATCGTTCAGTTATATGAGAGCTTTAAAATATATAGTCGGCCGATCCTTATGAAATTTAGTGGGTCGGATTAATTGGCCAAATATAAAACCCATAGAAAATCCCAACTTCCTAACTTAACAACTTCCTAACTTAAAAAATACCAAAGTTATGGCATTTCCAATCGTTCAGTTATATAACAGCTTTAAAGTATATAGGCGGCCGATCCTTATGAAATTTGATATGTCGTATTGATTGGCCAAAGATAAAACCCATAAAAAATCCCAACTTCCTAACTTAACAAACACCAAAGTTATGGCATTTCCGATCGTTCAGTTATATGGCGGCTATAGGATATAGTCGGCCGATCCTTATGATGTTTGGCAGGTCGAATTGATTGGCCAAATAAAAAACCCATACAAAATCCCAACTTCGTAACTTAAAAAACACCAAAGTTATGGCATTTCCAATCGTTCAGTTATATGAGAGCTTTAAAATATATAGGCGGCCGATCCTTATGAAATTTGATATGTCGTATTGATTGGCCAAAGATAAAACCCATAAAAAATCCCAACTTCCTAACTTAACAAACACCAAAGTTATGGCATTTCCAATCGGTCAGTTATATGGCGGCTATAGAATATAGTCGGCCGATCCTTATGAAATTTTATATGTCGGATTGATTGGCCAAAGATAAAACCCATAAAAATCCCAACTTCCTAACTTAACAAACAGCAAAGTTATGGAATTTCCGATCGTTCAGTTATATGGCGGCTATAGGTTATAGTCGGCCGATCCTTATGAAATTTGGTAGGTCGGATTGATTGGCCAAATATAAAACCCATAGAAAATCACAACTTCCTAACTTTACAAACACCAGCTAGGATAAAAATATAGTCGGCCGATCCTTATGAAATTTGATATGTCGGATTGATTGGCCAAAAATAAAACCCATAAAAATCCCAACTTCCTAACTTAACAGACAGCAAAGTTATGGAATTTCCGATCGTTCAGTTATATGGCGGCTATAGGTTATAGTCGGCCGATCCTTATGATGTTTGGTAGGTCGGATTGATTGGCCAAATAAAAAACCCATACAAAATCCCAACTTCCTAACTTTAACAAACACCAATGTTATGGCATTTCCGATCGTTCAGTTATATGACAGCTTTAAAATATATAGTCGGCCGATCCTTATGAAATTTGAGTAGGTCGGATTAATTGGCCAAATATAAAACCCATAGAAAATCCCAACTTCCTAACTTAACAAACACCAAAGTTATGGTATTTCCGATCGTTCAGTTATATGGCGGCTATAGGATATAGTCGGCCGATCCTTATGATGTTTGGCAGGTCGGATTGATTGGCCAAATTAAAAACCCATACAAAATCCCAACTTCGTAACTTAAAAAACACCAAAGTTATGGCATTTCCAATCGGTCAGTTATATGGCGGCTATAGAATATAGTCGGCCGATCCTTATGAAATTTTATATGTCGGATTGATTGGCCAAAGATAAAACCCATAAAAAATCCCAACTTCCTAACTTAACAGACAGCAAAGTTATGGAATTTCCGATCGTTCAGTTATATGGCGGCTATAGGTTATAGTCGGCCGATCCTTATGAAATTTGGTAGGTCGGATTGATTGGCCAAATATAAAACCCATAGAAAATCACAACTTCCTAACTTTACAAACACCAGCTAAAGGATATAGTCGGCCGATCCTTATGAAATTTGATATGTCGGATTGATTGGCCAAAAATAAAACCCATAAAAAATCCCAACTTCCTAACTTAACAGACAGCAAAGTTATGGAATTTCCGATCGTTCAGTTATATGGCGGCTATAGGTTATAGTCGGCCGATCCTTATGATGTTTGGTAGGTCGGATTGATTGGCCAAATAAAAAACCCATACAAAATCCCAATTTCCTAACTTTAGAAACACCAATGTTATGGCATTTCCGATCGTTCAGTTATATGACAGCTTTGAAATATATAGTCGGCCGATCCTTGATTGGCCAAAGATAAAACCCATAAAAAATCACAACTTCCTAACTTAACAAACACCAAAGTTATGGCATTTCCAATCGTTCAGTTATATAATAGCTTTAAAATATATAGGCGGCCGATCCTTATGAAATTTGAAATGTCGGATTGATTGGCCAAAGATAAAACCCATAAAAATCCCAACTTCCTAACTTAACAAACACCAAAGTTATGGCATTTCCGATCGTTCAGTTATATGGCGACTATAGGATATAGTCGGCCGATCCTTATGATGTTTGGCAGATGGGATTGATTGGCCAAATAAAAAACCCATACAAAATCCCAACTTCGTAACTTAAAAAACACCAAAGTTATGGCATTTCCAATCGTTCAGTTATATGACAGCTTTAAAATATATAGTCGGCCGATCCTTATGAAATTTAGTGGGTCGGATTAATTGGCCAAATATAAAACCCATAGAAAATCCCAACTTCCTAACTTAACAACTTCCTAACTTAAAAAATACCAAAGTTATGGCATTTCCAATCGTTCAGTTATATAACAGCTTTAAAATATATAGGCGGCCGATCCTTATGAAATTTGATATGTCGGATTGATTGGCCAAAGATAAAACCCATAAAAAATCCCAACTTCCTAACTTAACAAACACCAAAGTTATGGCATTTCCGATCGTTCAGTTATATGGCGGCTATAGGATATAGTCGGCCGATCCTTATGAAGTTTGGCAGGTCGGATTGATTGGCCAAATTAAAAACCCATACAAAATCCCAACTTCGTAACTTAAAAAACACCAAAGTTATGGCATTTCCAATCGGTCAGTTATATGGCGGCTATAGAATATAGTCGGCCGATCCTTATGAAATTTTATATGTCGGATTGATTGGCCAAAGATAAAACCCATAAAAATCCCAACTTCCTAACTTAACAGACAGCAAAGTTATGGAATTTCCGATCGTTCAGTTATATGGCGGCTATAGGTTATAGTCGGCCGATCCTTATGAAATTTGGTAGGTCGGATTGATTGGCCAAATATAAAACCCATAGAAAATCCCACAACTTCCTAACTTAAAACACCAACTAACAGACAGCTAAAGGATATAGTCGGCCGATCCTTATGAAATTTGATATGTCGGATTGATTGGCCAAAAATAAAACCCATAAAAATCCCAACTTCCTAACTTAACAGACAGCAAAGTTATGGAATTTCCGATCGTTCAGTTATATGGCGGCTATAGGTTATAGTAGGCCGATCCTTATGATGTTTGGTAGGTCGGATTGATTGGCCAAATAAAAAACCCATACAAAATCCCAATTTCCTAACTTTAGAAACACCAATGTTATGGCATTTCCGATCGTTCAGTTATATGACAGCTTTGAAATATATAGTCGGCCGATCCTTGATTGGCCAAAGATAAAACCCATAAAAAATCACAACTTCCTAACTTAACAAACACCAAAGTTATGGCATTTCCGATCGTTCAGTTTTATGGCGGCTATAAAATATAGTCGGCCGATTCTTATGATGTTTGGTAGGTCGGATTGATTGGCCAAATAAAAAACCCATACAAAATCCCAATTTCCTAACTTTAAAAACACCAATGTTATGGCATTTCCGATCGTTCAGTTATATGACAGCTTTAAAATATATAGTCGGCCGATCCTTATGAAATTTGATATGTCGGATTGATTGGCCAAAGATAAAACCCATAAAAATCCCAACTTCCTAACTTAACAAATACCAAAGTTATGGCATTTCCAATCGTTCAGTTATATAATAGCTTTAAAATATATAGGCGGCCGATCCTTATGAAATTTGATATGTCGGATTGATTGGCCAAAGACAAAACCCATAAAAAATCCCAACTTCCTAACTTAACAAACACCAAAGTTATGGCATTTCCGATCGTTCAGTTATATGACAGCTTTAAAATATATAGTCGGCCGATCCTTATGAAATTTGATATGTCGGATTGATTGGCCAAAGATAAAACCCATAAAAATCCCAACTTCCTAACTTAACAAATACCAAAGTTATGGCATTTCTAATCGTTCAGTTATATACTAGCTTTAAAATATATAGGCGACCGATCCTTATGAAATTTGATATGTCGGATTGATTGGCCAAAGATAAAACCCATAAAAAATCCCAACTTCCTAACTTAACAAATACCAAAGTTATGGCATTTCCGATCGTTCAGTTATATGACAGCTTTAAAATATATAGTCGGCCGATCCTTATGAAATTTGATATGTCGGATTGATTGGCCAAAGATAAAACCTATAAAAAATCCCAGGCATTTTTCCAGTAATTTGGACAGGCACGATATTAAGCTTATTGGCCTGTACGATGAGGGAATTGTGTGGTCTTTGCCAGGCTTCGGTATCATTATAACCACGGACTTTTTCCATTTTTTGGGGTAGTAGCCAAGTTTTGCGATCCCGTTAAATAGCTTGCATATAACATCCACTGCGCAGTTTGGAAGTTCAATTATCATTTTTGGGGTTATTAGGTCGGCCCCTGGAGCCTTTTTCGGTTTTATTTGCTTCGTAATGACGTTAGCAATTTCAGGTGTTTGAAACAAAATCGGGTTAATTGCAATTTCAGAGCTAAACGGCGGTAGTTGAAGAGAGTTTGTGGCGGCGTTCGGCTGAAATACATTTCGTAGGTGTAAAGCAAATGTTTCGGCTCTGTCTTCGTCACTGCGGGCCCAAGTACCCGAGGAGTTTCTAATCGGAGTGACTGATTCTATCGGAGAGCTTAAATTTGGGTGAGCTCTCCACAAAGGATGCTTTGTACTGGTCGGCGACAGTTTCTCGATGTACCGGCGCTGCGCAAGCTCCTCTTCTTGCTTGAGGGTTTTGGTGAGTCTGCGGGTGGCATCATTATAGAGTTGCTTCGAATGGGGCGATCTGCAGGATTGCCAAACGCGTCGTAGACGTCGTTTTTCCCGAACCAGTTGTTCGATTTGCAGATTAGTTTTGTATTGGTTGCTACGCACGATTGTCTCTTCTGGTGTTGAGATTTTGGCTGCTGCCACGAGTACTGACTCCAGGGCATCAGCACAGAAGTCGATGTCGTTCTCTATGTTTAACTGTGGTGTTAGTTCAATGTGGGAACTTACGTACTTTTTGTACTTTAGCCAGTTAGTTCTAGTCGAGGTCAGACTGAAGGGGTGCTCGATTACTTTCGGGCTTTGAAGGAGAGTTATTAAAACAGGCGAGTGGTCCGATGATAAGTCCGATAGCGATTTGGCGCTGACTAAATTTCTTAGGATGTCTTTGGTCACGGCGAAGTCAATTAAGTCCGGGAGTTTTCTGGGGTCAGCTGGCCAATATGTGGGGCTGCCAGGGGAGACATAGTCGAGTTTGTTGCTCAAATTTATGATTGCTTTATACAGTTGTCTTCCTTTGGGCGTCACTAGTCTTGATCCCCAGTGCGTGTGCTTGGCGTTGTAGTCTCCTCCTGCTATAAAGCGATCTCCGAGTGAATTGTAGAAGTCCAAGAATTGCTCTTCGGCTATAGTGATACTGCCGTTGCCTGCTTGTAGTTTTATAGATGTAGCCTGCAAATAATTTGTTGCAAACCTCTGGTGAAAGTGGTGCTTAATGCGTTCCCTGATTAGGATTCCAGTTCCTCCGTGAGCCTTACCGTCCGGATGATCTGTGCAGTATGAAGTATAACCTCTTATTTGGAAGTTGTATTTACTTGTGAGATGCGTTTCTGCCAGCAGCATTACATCTATTTTGGAACGCCATTGGCATTCCACATGGATATTCGAAGACAAGATATCGATTATTTAGATTGTTGGGATGTGAGCAAATTTATTAAAATGTTTTGATTTTGCATAAGGTTTGTCATTGTTGTTTTCATGAAGGACATAAATTCCATCATACCCTGTTGTAAAGTCAGCATCATGGTTTCCATGCTGTTTGGTATTTGTCCTATTGCTTGCTGAGGTGTTATTATATTTTGCTCAGAGCATTGAGCTTGTGGGAACCCCGTCTGATTGGCAAGTCCTGATTTTAGGGCACTGGCGTATGAAAATCCCCCATTTGTGTTGAGGGGCCCAAATGAAGATCTGGCTGCTTTCGCAAAGAAAACATTAGGTGTGGTTTGGGATTGCACGTACGCATTTCGTGCATTCTGGGAGCGTGCTTGTTTTGCTTGTTGAAACTGACTCTTCAGCTCTTTATAGACCGGGCAGCCTCTGTAGTTTGCGGTATGGTTATCTCCACAGTTAGCGCATTTCTTTGTCTTTGGGTCTTCTTTGCTTGCAGGGCAAGGTTCGGATTTGTGGAAGCCACCACAAGCTACGCAGACTGAACGAAGCCCGCAGTTGTTTCTGGTGTGTCCATACTCTTGGCAGTTTGTGCATTGCAGCGGGCCATTCCGCTTATGCGGTTCTTCAACAGTAATCCTTCTGTGCAACAGGTATTGCAGTTTATAGATCGGGTGCACTTCATTTTTCTTCAAGGCTCTGCTTTCAGGCTCCAGTTCGACCTTAAAGAGTGGTTGCGGCTTTTTATTTTTGTTGATAATATTAATAATATTTTTGGAGAAGAATCCTTTTTCTTTCAGTGCCTCTTTTACCTCATTGGTGGATACGTCGGGCTCTATGCCCTTTAGCACTACTTGCAAGCCCTTGCTACTCTTGAGCTGGTACGTGTAGTAGGGTTTCCTACCCTCGTCTAGGTAATTTGTTACAGCTCTGAATTGATCTTCAGTTTTAGCTTGAAGCTTTGTTTCATGAATATTCCCTTTAACAAGGGGAGTAACATAAAAGTTGTCATTCCCGACCAGCGCAACCATTTTCTTTACTAGGGTATTTGAGTTCTGTTCCCTTATGTAAATTGGTGGGGGCTTTGGTTTCTTTTGAACAGCCTGTCCAGATTCGGATTGATTATTATCAATTTCCGACAATAGGGCGAATCTGTTGTTACTAGATGCCCCTGGTTGTTCGATGCCTTTATTAGGGCAATTTTGTTTTGGTTTATTTCCAACCATTTTATTTTGCGGGCTTAGCTTCCGTTTGATTTGGATGTAACGGTCCATGCCAGTCTGTATAGCCGGACCCACTTGTTGTTGTTTGATATTGCCGATATTGGCACTCGTACTTACACTTGGCTTTGTAGTTTTTTTTGGCGCTGCAGAAGTTGCAAGCGCATTCGAAATCGCGTTGTTGTTAACGGCGACCGTTGATGTTGTTGTTGCAGTGGCTGGGGTTGCAAAAATTAACGAGGTCGCAGTGCTGGTGAGCTGTTAGTCGAAGCTGGGGGTGGGGTTCTACACTGCAAGCTCCATGAAGTGGGAGTTGGTGTGAGTAGGGCGGTTCTTTCTACTTCTGTATCACGGGTTGAGAAATAAGAAATATAACTGTTTCTCTGGTCTACGGAGCTTCTACGCTCATTTTTTGAATCGCCGCTCATTGAGCTGTCACTCGTGGCACTTCTTAGTTTTTATAATAACTTTGCACTAGTTTTTTACATAGCACTAATTATTATTTACTGTTATTAGCAATAAGATTGCCTTTATTACACCACTCTAGTATTTTTAGTTATTGTTTTTCACTTTTGAGCGGTTTTTTTTCCGGAGCTCGCGCAAAACACGTCTGCACTCTCCGGCTGTTGTTTGCTCTTTTCAGTCAGTTATATGGCGGCTATAGAATATAGTCGGCCGATCCTTATGAAATTTTATATGTCGGATTGATTGGCCAAAGATAAAACCCATAAAAAATCCCAACTTCCTAACTTAACAAATACCAAAGTTATGGAATTTCCGATCGTTCAGTTATATGGCGGCTATAGGATATAGTCGGCCGATCCTTATGATGTTCGGTAGGTAAGATTGATTGGCCAAAAAAAAAACCCATACAAAACCCCTAACTTCCTAACTTAAAAAACACCAAAGTTATGGCATTTCCGATCGTTCAGTTATATGGCAGCTATAAAATATAGTCGGCCGGTCCTTATGAAATTTGGTAGGTCGGATTGATTGGCTAAATATAAAACCCATAGAAAATCCCAATTAACTACAAAGAGCTAGAGGCCGACCAGAAATTGATATGTCGGATATGCAAAAAAAACCCAAAATAACTCCAACAACAAACACCAAAGTAGGCTGACAATCAGTATACGGCAAGGATATGTCGGCCATCAATGTTGGAGGTCGATGTGGCCAAAAAAACCCATAAATCCCAACTTCCTAACTTAAACAAGAGAGAACGCTATGCCCCGACTATCAGATACCCGTTACTCAGGTAAAGGGAGTGCGAGGGAGATGGAGATAGAAACTTTGATCACGCATAACTTTTTAACGAATGGTCCGATTTGAAATATTTCTTCTACATTTCGATAGGTATTAATAAACACACATTAAAATCGTATTTAAGCGATTGTGGGCGTTAAAGGGGGCGTGGCACCTTTTTGAAACAAACTTGCGCTGCGTAGGAACTCCTAGAATCTGCATGCAAAATGCCAATCTTCTAGCTTTTATAGTTTCCGAGATCTCAGCGTTCATACGGACAGACAGACGGACAGACGGACATGGCTATATCGACTCGGCTAGTGACCCTGATCAAGAATATACAGGGTTGCCCATATTCGACGGACCCATCTGACGACGCCAGAACTTTTGACAGAGATGCCAGATCGCTTAATGACATACCGCGTTTGAAGCGTCAGTCCAAGCAGGTTTTTACCATGGAACAATACACGCCACGCGAGCGCTCTGAAATAGTTGAAATTTACATTCAACAGAACAAGTCAATTGTGAAAACTCAACGTGCTTTTAAAAAATTAAAAAATGTGAAAAGTGCGCCTTCTAAGAACACCATTAAGCGTTTATACGAAAAATTTACGACTGGTGAGGCTCTTTCTAATCCGAAGAGGCCAAATAAAAGTCGACCAAGGCGATCGGACGAGAATATCGCTGCCGTACGAGCCAGTGTTGAGAGGTCCCCAAGAACATCCCAAAAACGCCGTTCTCAGCAGTTGGGCATGGCTCGGTCCACTTTACAACGGATTATTCGCGTTGATTTGCATTTGTTCCCGTACAAAATTCAATTGACGCAAAGATTGTTGCTTACGGACAAGCCTCGTCGATTGGAATGGGCCCAAAGAGTCATCGAAATGGCCAAAGATGACGATCAATTTTGGAACAAAATTATCATGTCCGATGAAGCCCATTTCACATTGAATGGGACCGTAAATAAGCAAAATTGCCGTATTTACGCCACTGAAAATCCTGAGAAGATTCAAGAAGTGCCTCTTCACGACGAAAAAGTCACAGTTTGGTGCGGCGTTAGTTCGAAAACGGTCATTGGGCCGTTTTTCTTCCAAAATGAAAATGGCCATGCTGTTACCATCAACCAGGAGCGTTATCGCGACATGATGACCAATTTTGTGATGCCAATTATTCGTCGAAAGCGTATGAGGCAGTTCTGGTTTCAACAAGACGGCGCTCCACCGCACACAAGTCGCATAACAATCGATTTTCTGAAGAAATTGTTTCCGGGCCGTTTGATGTCGAAAAGTGGTGATTTGGACTGGCCACCGCGTTCGCCCGATTTGACGCCGCCTGACTTCTTCTTGTGGGGATATTTGAAGTCAAAGGTTTACGTTAACAATCCAAGGACCCTAGAAGAGCTCAAGGACAACATTCGTGAAGAAATAGCCGCTATTCCGGCCGAAATGTTGGCGAAAACGATGGAAAATGCTGCAAAAAGGGCACAATACGCCATCAACGCCAGAGGCGGCCATTTGAAAGATATCATATTCAAAAATTGATGTAAACAAATCTACTTGGAACAAATTATATGATTAAGATTGCCAACCGCCAAATTTTTATTTTTTTCTTTGATTTTTTAAAAAAAAACATGGGTCCGTCGAATATGGGCAACCCTGTATATACTTTGTATGGTCGGAAACGCTTCCTTCTAGCTGTTACATACTTTTGCACTAATACAATATACCCTTTTACTCTACGAGTAACGGGTATAAAAACACCAAAAATATGGTATTTCCAATCATTCAGTTATATGACAGCTTTAAAATATATAGTCGGCCGATCCTTATGAAATTTAGTAGGTCGGATTAATTGGCCAAATATAAAACCCATAGAAAATCCCAACTTCCTTAAAACAAACACCAAAGTTATTGCATTTCCAATCGTTCAGTTATATGACAGCTTTGAAATATATAGTCGGCCGATCCCTATAAAATTTGATATGTCGGATTGATTGGCCAAAAAAAAAACCCAAAATAAAAAATCCCAACTTCCTAACTTAACAAACACCAAAGTTATGGCATTTCCGATCGTTCAGTTATATGGCAGCTATAGGATATAGGATATAGGCGGCCGAGATAGCAGTTCGTTGACTAACGTTTAGCATCCTGAATTTTTTTATAGAAATTGGAGGTTTTGCCACTGAAAGAAAATGGAGCCATGTTTGTGGCCAAAATAAATCTTAGCAAATCAGTTTAGTGTTATAAGTGTGAATGGTACAAATTTTAATAGGGTCATTTAATTAGTTGAGGCTGTGTGGTTTCTCTAGTTTTCAATGAACAGTTTTATATATATAGATGATGACTCACCTGCCCCTTTCAAAAAGTTCGGCGCTTGAACGCTTGACGGGATTTATTGACTTTGTGCTAGTTAGTAAATTTAATTTAATTTATTGGTAATTGATTGTAAAGTTTAATTTAGTTTTAAAATTTTAATTACTAAGTTGTAACGAGGACCGGAAGCTAACTTCGGCAAGCCAAGTTTTAATAATCCTGTAGACTTGCCGAAATTGCTAAAACTGAAAAGTAGCGAAAGGAATAAGGGATACATAAATAAACTAGATTTGGTACGTTTGATGTCAATTGCTTTTATACTGCAAAAATGTCATATGAAGAAATAGAAAAAAAAGGATACTTTCGCACCTTTCTTAACTATTTTTCCTAGAAGCTATAAAAAATAGACCGGTCGATCGGCAAGCGCTTTTTCCCTAATCAGATATGTAACAATAAAAGACTTGGAAAAATTTATGTCAGTAGCTTACACACCGACGTGAAAAATTCAGAAAACCAACAAATTTGGACCGATTTCGTCCCAATTGTTCCTATGGGAGCTATAGGATATAGACGTCCGATCGCCACGCGCTTTTACCCTGATCAAGGTGTGCATAAAAAAATAAGATTTGGAAAGATTTATGAATGCTCTACTTCTGCGCGAAATATCATCCATTCTTGAAAGTTATATCCGATTGTTCCTATGGGAGCTATAGGATATAGACGTCCGATCAGCACGCGCTTTTACCTTTGATGAAGGGATGCATAAGAAAAACATTTGAAAAAATTTATAGCAATAGCTTACACAGCGAAATATTCTGAAAAACATCAAATTTGGACCGATTTTACTTTTGTTCCTATGGAGCTATAGGATATAGACGTCCGATCGCCACGCGCTTACCCTGATCAAGGTATGCATAAAAAAATACGATTTGGAAAGATCATGTCAAAAGCTTTTACACTGCGCGAAATATCATCAATTCTGGCAAGATATATATCCGATTGTTCCTATGGGAGCTATAGGAGGTAGACGTCCGATCGGGGCGATTTTCTGCGGCACATGTTTTAGGACGAGTGTGAAAGTTTCAGATCGCTAGCTTTTAAACTGAGCTCGCAAACAGGTATTGAAACAGACGCGGACAGACGGACAGACGGACATGGCTATATCGATCAGGAGGTGATCCTGATCAAGAATATATACTTTATAGGTTTGGAAACGTCTCCCCTTCACTGCGTTACAAACTTCTGACCAAATTATAATACCCTCTGCAGTATAAAAA
>JAECXJ010000095.1:0-68591 GCA_018152295.1 Drosophila carrolli | reverse complement strand
GGAACTGCATCTGGTCCTGGGACGGCGCTGGTAGCTCCCTGAATCCCCAGGGCGGAGTATCCCCAATGTCCCTACAGATTCCACAACATAAACATCGATATACGCGCGTCTCACTTCACAAAAACTATCGCTCATCACTAACAAACAAAACAAACCAAAATGTAAACAATGTAAACAATTATAAGTGACGGGAAATATATGGTGTTTTGGCGGCTATTGGTGACCTAGCCCAGCACGCCCACCCAACCAAGGATGCCCCGGATGATTCTGCGGAGGCATCACCCATGTTCCGAGGCCGGAGCCTCTGCCAGGCCAGACTACGACCGGTTCATCTCCCCGCTGGAAATTGCCTTAGGCCCACATCATCTTCATCTCCATTCTAAGTACATTTATTTATAAATATAAACATAAGGTTTCCAAATATAAACGTTAAGTATATCCTCTCCTCTTTATACCATGTCTTACAGGTCAGGGCAAAACCACTACCCGGCCTGGACTGCACCAGCTGCAAGGCCTTCTTAAAATCGGAAATTTGGCCCCACAGAAAGTTTAAGCCAAGTGGCTGTCATTAATTAGACACCTCTTTTTTCTCCTAGTTACCCTGCTGGAGCTCCAAGAGGACACAAAAGGGACAGGTAAAATAAAAATAAATAAATTGTATTGAGTTCTGCTAAGCCCGCTTTCGCAATTTCAGACCCCGAGTTAGCGCAAGGCCAGACTCAAGCTCGCGGAATCACGAAGACGTGCAGAAACGGACAAGGGTGAGTACACAAATTTACAAATACAAAAATTAATCTTAAATCTAACCACAGGCGCGGCGAGAAAGCCGGCTGCGGGTCGCCGAAGGACGACTTGGGACCCTTATAAAGGGACGTGGCGGTCCGGAAACTGATATTACGCCCTGCCCCAGCCACTGCAGACCGTGACGTCGGAGATGCTGCGTTGTATGGGAGTCGCGTCGTGCGACGTTGTGCGGCTCGGGTTCTACGTGCCCGGACGGACTCACCGAGGTAAGGTGGATAAGCTCAACTGCCTGCGGCGGTGTTGGTTGGTGCTGCTGCCTGCGGCTGTCGCTGCTGCCGGTGGCTGTTGCTGCTGCTGCTGCCGGTGGCTGTTGCTGCTGCCGGTGGCTGTTGCTGCTGCCGGTGGCTGTTGCTGCTGCTGCTGCCGGTGGCTGTTGCTGCTGCCGGTGGCTTTTGCTGCTGCCGGTGGCTGTTGCTGCTGAGCACTACCACGAGGGCTGCTTCTGCTGAGCACTACCACGAGGGCTGCTGCCCTTTCTCCGAGAATATTGTGAAAAAACGAAGAAAATCACAGAAACTGCCGGGGCCCTATATACTAGGGTCCCCGGTGGACCTAAAATAAATAAATTTCCACTTAATTTCCTAACTTTACTCGCACTAATCGCACTCACTTTTTCTTGGCCTATTCTAAGCTAAGAAATATAAAAATCCCGTCGACATGGCTTCGATGTCTGGCAGCAACTGAAACCAATCCCTGACCTACGCAATGTCATGCTGATCACGCCATGTTCCCTTTTCCTCTCCCAAAAGTGGGTCATTGGACGAATCCAAGGCCATCCTAGCCATACCCAGAGCGAACCGGGCTAGTTTAAATAGCTAGATAGCCAAGGGCATGAGCAGAAGGGGGCGCCACTTCAGTAGGCGTTGCCACCCACCAACTTTTATCGATAGGCTTTTGTCCTCGATTTCGATCTACTCCCGGCCGGTTCCAACTTGAAATGCAACACCACCCAAGGATTTAGAGAGACGCCATCGGATTTCAAGCCACTCGACGAAATCATTGGGAGCATTTGGATCCTTTCCTAGTGGAACCTGGACATTTACGCAGCTTGCAGTTCCATACGGTGCTCAACGCGGGGCCCACGCATGCCGGGAAGTACTGCCTTTGTTTTTCTTGCACTCCTTTACTTTGTATTACCCTTTTTTTTCAGATTACCTCCGGATATCCTTGGCGTGGTAAACTCCGAGGTGGCGTCCGTGCAGGTCTTCCAACTCGTAGGCATTGTTACCAACGGCTTTCACCACTCGAGCCTTAAGGAATTTCCTGGCGAACTTGGCGTTAAATGACTTTCCAAAGTCACTGAGGACGAAGTTACGGCGGTATACCTCCTGACCTGGCTTGGCCATGAAGTTCCGAGCCCGTTGGTCATATTGCTTGCGGCTTCGGTCATAGGCTGTCTCCAGATTCTTCCGGACCTTTTCCTGGATCACTCGGAGTTTGTCCGCCGTCTTCATCCCCGCCATCTCGTGGTCACACAAGGACTGTAGCTTCCTCGCTAACCTATAGTTGGCGCCGTTCAGGAACATATGATGTCCGAACACCGTAAAGAAAGGCGCTTCTCCTATCGCCGAGTGGATCGCGTTTCGAAGGGCTACCTCAATCTCAGGAAGGTACACGTCCCAGTCTCGATGGTCACCATCTAAAAAGCTCCGGATTGCGGCCAACACGCTTCGATTTACTCGTTCTGCGGCGTTGCTCTGTGGGGAGTATACCGGAGTCTTTAGATGTGAGATACCGAAACTCTCCATCGCCTCCTGGAAGATCTTCGACGTGAACTGCCGACCATTGTCTGAGTGTATTACCTCCGGGACGCCAAATTTATAAAACACCTCGTGGATGAGGAAATCGACGACGTTCGAGGAGGTAGCTTCCTTCATGGCCTTCAAGAATACGAATTTCGAGAAATGGTCCACCACGATAAAAATCCAGGCATGACCCTTCTTTGACCTCGGATATTTCCCCAAGAAGTCGATATACAGCTTCTGGAATGGCTGTTCCGTCTGGACTCTTTCTCCAATACCGACCTGCATCCGGAAATTTGGCGCCTTGGACTCCTTGCAGACATCACATCCACGCACAAACTCGCGGACTTGGAGAACCATGCCTGGCCAGTAGAACTGCCGTCGGAGGATTTCCAGAGTCTTTCCCATTCCGCCATGAGCTGCTGTTGGGTCCGTATGCGCACGCTCGATTAGGCTGTGGGTCAGACTCTGTGGGATCCACAGTTTCCACTCGGAACCTTCTACCTCATCGTCCAGATTTGCCGAGGAGACTCTCTTGAAGATGAGACCATTCTCGATCTTCAGGTCCGGTAAGTTTTCCAAATTGTCTTCCACATCTTTCACTAACTCGAGATAACCTTCTCCAGCGAACTCGGTGGTTTCGAAACCCAACAAATCCGTCGGATTCACTATGAGCTCCTCCACACACCGTGAAAGGGTGTCTGCCACGACGTTCTCGCTTCCTTTTCGGTGCTCTATGTTGAAGTGGAACCCTTGAAGCTGCAGCGACCACCTCGCCAAACGTCCCGTCAGATCCTTCATGGACATGAGCCACTTCAAGCTGGCATGATCCGTGATGCAGGTGAATGGCATCCCTTCGACATATGGCCGGAACTTCCGGATGGCCATGAGCGCCGCGAGACACTCTTTCTCGGTCACGGTGTAATTTACCTGATGTTTATTCATCTTGGCCGAGAAAAATGCAATTGGCTGCTCTTGTCCGTCGTCGTCTCGCTGGAAAAGCACCGCCCCGACTCCGACGTGTGACGCATCGCACTGGATAAAGAACCGTCTCTTGAAGTCCGCATGCACCAGGACTGGTGCAGTCGTTAAAGCCATCTTCAAAGCTTCTACGGCAAGCTGAGCCTCTGGACTCAAGGAAAACTTAGAATTTCCAGTTTTCTTCAGCGATTCAGTGAGCGGGGCGGCCAACGTCGCAAAGTTCTTTATGAACCGGCGGTACCATCCAGCAGTCCCAAGGAACCCTCTCACCTCCTTCATCGTCCTAGGCTCTGGCATCCTCCTGATCGCTGCTACTCGTCCCGGATCCATTTGTAGACGACCTCCACCAACGATAAAGCCCAGGTAGGTCAATGATTTGAAGCAAACTTTGACTTACCCATACCTATCGTTAACCCCGCTGCTTTCAGGCATTCCGCGACTCTCCGAAGGTACTTGAAGTGGGTCTGGATATCTGGAGCCAGTATCAGCAGATCATCGAGGTAGACAAAAACGTTGGAACGGATCTCAGCTGGGATCACTCGGTCCATAAGTCTCACCAACCGCTGCGCCGCGTTGCAAAGTCCGAAGGGCATCACCCGGAACTGGTAGAGAGGCCGACCAGGAACCGTAAATGCCGTCAGTTCCTTGCTCTTCGGGTCCAACTCGATCTGCCAGAATGCGAACTTCAAATCCACGCTGGAAATGTAGAACGTTTGGTCGATTCTGGACAGGATTCCGTCGATACTCGGCAGCGGGTAAGCGTCTTTGACGGTCAGATCGTTCAATTTGCGAGCGTCTAAGCAGAACCGATCTTTCCCAGGCCTCGACACTACCGTCGTCCGGTTGCTCCACGGGCTCATGCTCTCCTCGATGACTCCGAGCGCCAGCATCTTGTCCACCTCGTCCTCGACTACCTTCTGCTTGGCTGGAGACATGGGATACGGCCGATCCTTGAAGACCTTGGCTCCCTCAATCAGCTCGATCGTGTGCCTTTCCAGATTGGTCGTACCCAGACCATCCTTCTCAAATGTGAGAAACATCTCCTGGATCTCAGCGAGCTGTCGTGCGTCGGCTCCGGATAAGGTCCAGGATTCGGGATCCCGTTTCTCCTCGTCGTCATCCTCCTGTTCGGCGTAGTGCTCCATATCCCTAGCGTGGATTTCGTCTGCCTTCTTCACGCTTTCCGGGTTGCTGGGGCCTATCACCGCTGGAGCCAAGCCAAACGCCTGCCAGAAGTCCACTCCGAAATAGGCTTCCTGCTCCAGGTATGGACATACATAGAACAGGATCCGCTTTATCTGTCCTCTGTACTCCACAGGTAGCTCGACGCGTCCTATAATCGTGCGGTCCTCTCCAGACGCCGTTCCAGGACCAGATGCAGTTCCATAACATAGTGGCGCCCAAACTAAATATAAATATAAATTGTCGGGACGACGGCGTCTCACCAATTTACCTTTTTCTTTTCCCCTCAGCCAACACGACCGGTGACTTGCAGGGCAATACAAGTTGCATGCAACTGCATCGGGAGTGGTGGGCTGGGGGAAAATTAAGAGAGCACGGTAGGATTTAGAGCAGACAGGAGGCTTGCCCAGACTGGAGGCAATTTGCTCCTGGTCACAGATCGCAGAAGCAGCGGTGACCTGCGGGTGGCATCTTGGCCCAAAAGGGACAAGATTTGCACCTGCTGATAGCTAAATCTGTTATTAAAATTTGTGATAAAAAAATCTGTGATAAATTAGGTAGGGTTTAGATAGTTATTTATTTGATGTAAAGTAATTGGTTTTGTTATATTTTTGTTGTGAGTAGAAGTTGATCCTTTGTTTTGGTTTCGTGGGTGTGTTTGATTTTTCATCTCGGTTTTGAACTTAAATGTGTGATCGTGACCCGTGATGGACACGAGCTGCACGATCACCACGACCTGAGAATCAAAACATACGCGCGAAAACAAATCAAAAGGATTCAACGAGCAGCCGATGTCCTTAACTGGCGGCTATCAACATAGTTGATAGCCAGTCCAGTTGACGAGCGGCGTGTGGAAGGACATATGACGGGAAATAAAATAATTAAGCGCAGAAAAGTTTTCGGCACGGAGTCCACCGGCTGGTGACCGGTTCCATCTCCCCAAATTCAAATCCTAAAAGAAGCAAAATAAAAGGAAAAATCATAAATATAATATATTATTTATTTATCTATTTATTTATTCTATTTATTAATTCCATTGATTTATCTAAATTATTTATTCATTTTCCCAAGTATTTATTTATTTACAAAAAAAATTTATAAATATCTTTCCTATAATTATACATTTATTTAGTTATTTAAAAATTTGTTTCAATAATTATTATCTGTTCTTACATGTATATATATTTATCTGTTTATTTATTATTTACTTGTCGTTATTATATTTATTTTTCTTCTTAAGTATTTATTTCTTTTGGTGATTTGTTTCGGGAGTTATATTAGAATTTTTAGGGAAATATACATATATTTTTTGTTGTTGCGCTGTACGATGCCTTCCAATTACGATCTCCGATCGAAGGTTCTTCCGGCCGAGGAAGAGGAGAAATTGTGGTCCACCGATTTAGATGAGGTTGCCGGGGCCGAACAGCCACGGATATCGATGGGACTGCCAAGGACTCCGTTGGGTCGTCTTCATCAGGAGCTGCGCAGGGAACTTCAGATGGGAGCAGATCCCACGCAACATCAAGTTCCGGAGCAAGTGAGCGAGGAGGCGTTTCTGGACAACGCGGCGAAATCGGCAGTAAATGTGGCATTGGCCCAGGCGGCAGAGACCCATCGGAAGGCTCAGGAGTCCGGCGTCAGCCAGTCCTTAAGGGATGAAATCCGAGGTGGGTTCCTGGAAATGATGAAGCTGATGAACGAGGTGTTAAGGCCTGCTGCTCAGCGGCCGCAGCTTCCACAGGGGAACCATACCGATCAGCAGCAACATCCGGGTTGGACGGACACGGCACCACAGGCTCCAAGTTTGGTCCAGAAAGGGGCGATTCCAAAGACTGCACCATCAGCAGACACGATTGGCTCCCGTCCACCGCCACCAAAGGTTCCACCAAAGCCGCCTAGAAGGCCCTTGGAGTCGTTTCCGGTGGAGAGCAGCAGTCCAGGATATCCTCTGGATGGCGAACGATGGCGACGCAACGAGCCTCGAAATTGGCACTTCGAGGACCGCAGGGCTTCCGATTTCCGCGAGGAGCCGCGTTTATATGCCAATACAGGGCCAGGTGGCGGCAGCCAGCAGGTTCGCATCGAGCGGTGGGGCGTTACTTTTGATGGCGAGGACGAGCGAAACTCGGTGGAAGATTTCCTGTTCCGGCTCGAGTTCCTGCAGCGGCAGTACCAGTGCCCTTGGCAGGAAGTGCTCCGCCATTTCCATGTGCTGCTAACCGGACGGGCACGCGAGTGGTATTGGGTCCACGTGCGTCACTGCAGGGTGGAGAGATGGCCACAGCTGCGTGCCGCGCTGATGGACAGGTTCCGAGGCCACCAGACGGAGCACGACCGGATGCATCAGCTTCTGCAGAGGGAACAGCAGCCGGGAGAAGCCGTTGAGGACTATGTCCATGCGATGCAGCAGCTAGCCTCTCGCCTAAAAAAACCACTGTCAGAGCGACAGATGGTAAAAATAATTAAAAAGGGCTTGAGAGAGGGTATTGCAAGATTTGTTTACGCAATGGATGTGATGACTGTGGACGAGTTGAGGGAAGAGTGCTGCGAGGTGGAGCGCAATTTTGGACGACGAGGACGCGCGGCCTATGCGCACCCGATGCGTTATCCTCCGGCGGAGAAGGCCAGGGTTAGCGAGGCAGCTGGTCCCGACACTGCAGAGGATTCCCAGTGGCAGGTGGAGGCGTTGCAAGCGAAGACCCGAAATCCGTTCCGAGCGGGCTGCTGGAATTGCGGAGCCGTAGACCACGGGTTCCGTGACTGCGCGGCAACAGAACGGCGCCTGTTCTGCTACCGATGCGGAAGGCCAGACACTGTGTCTCCGAGATGTCCGGATTGCGCGGAAAACGGTCTGCTGGGCGATCCGAGGGCGGGAAGGATGCGTCCAGACAAGAGTCCCGCGAAGCAGTAGATGTTCTAGAAAGTAAAAAAGGTTTAGTATGTACGAGTAGTAATAAGCACAGTTTAAAATACTTACCTTATGAGGAAAGGATGCGTCGGTACCTGGAGACCAGGAACCGAATTTTCTCCGAGCACCAGTTAGCCGGCATGCGAACGGTGTCTAGGAAAGTCCAGAAGGCCAGGGATCGATTCCGTAAGAGACGAGCGAAGAGGCGAGAAGTGGTTGCCGCTGTGAAGCGCAGTGGAACGGGAGACCCTCGACCATTCGCTGAAGTCCGGATCCTGACCCAACAGCTGACTGGCTTATTGGACACGGGAGCTAGTGTCAGCCTGCTGGGCAAAGGTGGAAGAGAGCTCGTCGAGGCGTTGGATGTACCAATCCAGAAGTACCTGTCCGTGGTCCGAACGGCGTCTGGAGAGGACCGCACGATTATAGGACGCGTCGAGCTACCTGTGGAGTACAGAGGACAGATAAAGCGGATCCTGTTCTATGTATGTCCATACCTGGAGCAGGAAGCCTATTTCGGAGTGGACTTCTGGCAGGCGTTTGGTTTGGCTCCAGCGGTGATAGGCCCCAGCAACCCGGAAAGCGTGAAGAAGGCAATTTCCAGCGGGGAGATGAACCGGTCGTAGTCTGGCCTGGCAGAGGCTCCGGCCTCGGAACATGGGTGGTGCCTCCCTCGCGACGCTAGGGGCACCACAGGAAGGGTGGGTGCGCTGTGGCAGCCACATCCAATGCCACTTTTCCGTCATATTTGTCCCGGTTTGTTTATTTTGTCTTGTTTACCTTTTTTTGTTGTTAGAGATGTTAGTATTTGTAGTGTGAGACGTCGATAGTAATCGATATTTAATGTTGTGGGGCTGTAGGGACATTGGGGGAACTCCGCCCTGAGGATTCCGGAGCTAGCCGGGGCCGTCCCAGGGAGAACAATATGCAGTTCCATAACAAAATGTATAGAAATATAAGAATAAGCCTTAAAAAAGGCTGAACTCTTTTATTTATATACGGGTAAAGGGCCAGAGCGATTGAAAATGAATTACGTTAATAATTTGCTAAAATTAAATATATGAATAATAATAATCTAAGAGCAAGTCTTGAAAAAGACTTAATCTTATACTATTATTAACAAATCTACGTTAAAAGGGTCAGAGTGGCAAAAAATAAATTACGTTAAAATTTGCAAATGTAAAAAATATGAATAATAATAATTTAAGAGTAAGTCTTGAAAAAGACTTAATCTTATATTATTATTAACAAATCTACGTTGAAAGGGGCAGAGCGGCAAAAAATGAATTACGTTAAAAATTTGCAAATTTGAAAAATATGAATAATAATAATTTAAGAGTAAGTCTTGAAAAAGACTTAATCTTATATTATTATTAACAAAATCTACGTTAAAAGGGTCAGAGCGGAAAAAATGAACTACGTTAAAAATTTGCAAATGTGAAAAATATGAATAATAATAATTTAAGAGTAAGTCTTGAAAAGACTTAATCTTATATTATTATTAAAAGGGGTACTTAGCAGCGAGCGCAGCAACTATCCCAGCAGCAAACAACGGCAGCGACGTCGGCAGCAAATCGGCAGAGGCAGCAAAAACTCGCGACCGCGTAACAATTTGTTTACAAAATTTACGTTAGTTTTAAGCACAGAAAAATGAGTTTAATGAGTTTAAAAAAATGCAAGTAAAAATTGATAGTTTACGTTAAGGGAGATTTGTTTTAATTTAGGCAAAACTGAGAAAAATCGCAATCGCAGACGAGAAGAGAGAACACATACGATGGTTAGTCGTAGACTAAAGCGAGAGCAGAATAGTTTGCAGCTCTGCAAAGTTCATAACCGCCAATTTACTTGCACGGATTCCCGCCCTTTTTGCTAACAGCGAACCGTGCCTTCTAGAACTTTGCATTCTGCCTAGCACATCTTCCGTCTCTCTCTAGCGCAGGTGAATGCACTTGTGAGAAACGAATAGGAGCAAAAAGAGACAAAATGCGCGCCCCATTTCAAATGATTTAGATTTTGCATTAACATAATGTGAATAAGAGTGACCGCAGGAAAAAAGGACAAAAAGTTCAAATTATCAATTTGAATTCGGCGATCTCGTAGTGCTGGCAGCTTTACAGCACGAGCATCAGCACCAGCGCTGCTTTAGCGCAGGCAGCTGTTGTCCTGCACCAGCAGCTTTGTTTATGTTTATGTTTTTTAGTGCAATAAATTGACTAGAAATATTAAACATACATACTTATATTGGCTAAACACATACATTCTTAAATAGTATTATGTATATTAAAGTCTAAATGTTTGCACAACACGAGTAACGGGTATAGCGAATAGCTTTTTTGAAAGGAGTTATCTTTGCCGGGCAATTGCAACTGTGTACAATGTAAATACATACATATGTATATGCTTACATACATACACACATACGCCATTGTTTGACTCAGACCTCCAATTTAGATAACTTGATTTGATTTGCATAGCTCTTGGGATATACATATGTAGTTCGGTATTGACAAATGAAAATAACCATCGCAATTTCCTTTAATAGAAATCCTTATCGAGAATTAACGTTGACTCTGTTGAGCACCTTGGCCAGCTGTTCCAAAGTCATCCGTTAGATGGCGCCATGAAAGGTGGAAATGTAGGCGCTAGCCAGGCTTAAGCGTTTAATGGGTTTTTGGGCGTTAGAGTGGGCGTGGCAAACTTTTATTAGGCCAATCGATAGGCCTAATAAATAAATATCAATTAAAATTTTCATAATAGCATCAAAACTGTGGCCACAGCTTGTGGCTTGTGGGCGTCAGAGGGGGCGTGGCACCATTTTGAAACAAACTTGCGCTGCGTAGGAACTCCTAAAATCTACATGCAAAATGCCAATATTCTAGCTTTTATAGTTTCCGAGATCTCAGCGTTCATACGGACGGACAGACAGACGGACAGACGGACAGACGGACATGGCTAGATCGACTCGGCTAGTGATCCTGAACAAGAATATATATACTTTATAGGGTCGGAAACGCTTCCATCTACCTGTTACATACTTTTGCACGAATACAATATACCCTTTTACTCTACGAGTAACGGGTATAATTAAATGTTTGCACCATAAGTTTTACATAAAAAATATTTTATTTAATTTTTTATTTATCAACTAGTACAATGGTTATTTGGAAGAACACCGTCCTAACTGTTTTAAGACTCAAACTGAACTCGTTCTCTAACTCCTACTTCTTCTACGATCAAACCTCGGTTCTGAGCTTTGCAGCTTTCTAATGAGTGGCTTTAGTGTTTATTGAGTGACATTCATAATTGTACTTTGGACCGTTCTTTGTTCTCATCTTGTTTATGACTTCGGTCCCGAAATCTGAGTATCCTGAGTCGTGGGAAAGGGCCGATAGTCAGAACAGCGGCTCATTCGATTTGTTTAGTCTATTGGTCTGAAGTTTTTAATAACATGGAAATTTTCCATGGTTTGTTGACAATTAGGTTTCGATTTCTCTGAGGGTGTCTTAGAGTAATGTGTGGGTGTGTATGTATGTGTGGGTGTGTAGACATGTACATAGAGGTTTGTGGTGCTATGGATATGTCACTCCCCCAACCTTTGAATTTGGCCTGTCTTCAGGACGATAAATTTGGATATAATGAAATATTTTCCTCTATGTTTACAGTAGGTTGATCGTTTACATTTTCTGGATTTTTCGGTGTTTCTTCCTTTGGTTTTACATATTTTACAATTAATTTTCTTGGTATATTTTTGAACTTATAGAATAGATACAATAAAATGCTTATAATTGTAATTACAAATGTGGTTGCAGTTATTATTTGGAATTCATTATTATATTTTGTGTGCGTTTCTATAATTTCTTTTGTTTGAATATATGATAGCGGTTCTAATTTAGTTACATTGTTGCTTACATAAATGCTTTGTGTATATTCTAGCATAGTATTTGAAAGTATGAATTCATCTAGTTGTACTGAACAATTAAGAATTTTAATAAAATTATTACCAAAGATAGAAATTTCTTTATTAATACAATTTTGATTTAAAAGTGTTTTAGGGATATTCCACGTCAATAATATATTTGGTTCAACGTAATTAATTTGGAAATTTTTATGTGTTTTAGTATATTTGCAACTTGTGGATTCTTGTTTTATTATGCCATTTATACATTCGTCAAATACTACTTTTCCTGTTTCTTTATTAAATACTTTTTCTTCGTGAAGGTCATATTTTTCAAATATGTTTTCTGTCAGAATGGTATTATTATCATCCGGATATGGAATTATTTCAAAAATTGGTGCCTTAATGATATCCGTAGGAATGTGGGAAATTATTAAAATTTCATTTGTGTCTGTTTTAAGCCAAGTGGAAGTTTTAATTTTCATCAATTTCTCAGAACTCCTTTTAGTTAAATCATCATGTTTTAATAATTTCGGATTAAATATACCAAGTCGTGTCAACTGCATTCCTAGCTCAATATCTTCTATATATTCTGTAAAATGTTGTAAATTAAATATTACGACACTAGCTTGTTCTTCTCTTTCGTCATCTTCTTTTAACTTATTAATTACTTCGATACCATTATTTATTACATCAATAATCATGTTTAAGTCTGTATTTTGTATACTATTTTCTGATAAGTTATCTATCTTTTGTTCTAACTCTTCCCTATCATCTTGATCTAATGTTCCAAATAAATATTTGTAAGTTTTGCCAATAATATTAAATAATCCTCGTTTATTACGTTTGGCCAAATTGGCATTAAATTAATGCCATTTTTTTCTCTTTTGAGTTTCTCAGCTAAATACCGAATTTGTATAATGTTATTAAATTCGTCGGCTTCCTTTATAAGACTTTCAAATATTTGTTCTGTTTTTGTTACGTTTATGCTTAAATAATGATATTCGAAGTTTGTTGGAATATCAATAGATCCGGTTTTGAATACGAGGTATCCATTTTGAGCCTTAATCGGGTTTATTTCAATGCTTTGTCCCACTGCCATTTTAGTTATGGTTATTAGTGTAATTGCGAAAATTATGATCTTAAACAGATTGTTGATTTCGTTGAGCTTCCCTGGAATTGTCATATTTGCTTTTATTATTTTTCTTCATCTTAAATTTAGATTTATATTGTGTTATTTTCCTGCCTCTATTTGTTTCCTCAAAATGATTTTCATCTACCTGTCTCAAATTCCCTGTTTTCTTAAATGGGTTTGTAGTTTTTGATTTTACTAATGGTGACTGTTTAAATCGTGTGTCTATTTCGAAATCATGTCGTTTCTCATTTAGTCTGTCGATCTTTTTCGCTTTTCTTTCCTGTGTGTTATATTCGGGACTTCCTGCATACAAAAATATGTCAGCTGGTATTCTATTTGTTGTATTGTGTTTAGTTTTATGGTTATAAGTATAAAGAATTAATTCAAATTTAGTATACCTATTTTCGATGTCTGTGTCGCTTCCTATTATTCTTAATTTTTCGTTAACTGTTTTATGAAACCTTTCTATATCTGATATACCGTTTTTACTTGTAGTAACTTGAATTTGGACGCCATCTGAATTTAACCAATTATGTAGAGCTTCACACATAAATGCCGAATCTTTATCTGCTTTAATTTCTTGTGGTTTTCCCATTTCATTGAATACTTTTATTATGGCCCTTTTAGCTTCTAACCAATCTTTACTTGTAACTTCAACAAGAGTGGCGAACTTTGAGTATATATCAATGCATGACAAGAATTGCTGGTTTCCTACCATATAAAAATCTATGACAAATTTTTCTCTTATATTTTGTATTTCTGGGGTAGTTTCGAAAGATAAATTCGTGTTCCTATGTTCCGTTTTGGCGATGTTACAGATTTCACATTCGTTAATAATATTTTGTATTAGTTTCTGATAGTCTGGGAAATAATATTCTTCTCTAAACCAATTAATAGTTTTCTCGATTCCTGGATGTAGCAATTCTTTGTGTTTCTTTAATATTTTTTCTTTGAAGTTTGCATACGTGAGGATGTCTTCTAGTCTTTTGGTACATCTCACTACTTTTGTTAAATGATTGAGACTTATTATTTCTAGATAAGCTTGTTGGAATATATGAAAATCTGAGTCATCGTGAAAATATACTGCGTTCTTTTTTGTACACAAATATTCTTTGATAATATCTTTCGCAAAAGTATTTGTCATATCTGGTTTCTTCATTTCCTTTGATAAATTCTATTTGTCGGGAATAATAATTGATTGGTCGTTCTGTTATTGAAATATAGTTCTGATTGTCTTCATTTGCGCTATGCACCGTTGCATCTATACTATTGGCATCTTCTCCTAATAAATTTTCTTCAGGGATGTCTTCGAACATGTTTTCTTCTATTTTAACCCGCGATAGTGCGTCGGCAACATAGTTTTTCTTTTCCTGGTAAATATTTTATTTGATAGTCAAATTCATTTAATTTAATTTTCCATCTTTGTAGTTTCATATTTGGTTCTTTGATATTGTTTAGCCAAACTAAAGGTTTATGATCACTTAGGATCTCAAAAGGTCTGCCGTAGAGATATGATCTGAAATATTTCGTAGCCCATACAATTGCTAAAAGTTCTTTTTCTATTGTTGAATAATTAATTTCATGTTCATTTAATGTCCGGCTAGCATAGCATATTGGTTTATGGTTTTGTGATAAGATTGCTCCTATAGCTATGTTGCTAGCATCTGTGGTTAAAGAGAATGTTTTATCAAAATCAGGATAAACTAATATAGGGTCGGAAGTAATTAAGACTTTCATTTTTTCAAATGCATCAATGTATGATCTTTCTTTAATATTTATCGTGGCGCCTTTTTTCAATTTCATGGTCATAGGTTTAACTACATTTGCAAAGTTTGGTATAAATTTCCTATAAAATCCACATAGTCCTAAAAATGATTTTATCTCCTTTGGAGTTTTTGGTATTGGAAAATTTATAATGGCACTAATCTTTTTTGGGTTTGGTTTTATACCTGTGGTGGTAACTACATGACCTAGAAATTCTGTTTCTTTTTTCATGAGTTCGCATTTATCTAATTGTAATTTTAAATTTGCGTCGCGTAGCTTTCAAATACTTTTCTCAATGATAAAATATGTTCTTCCAATGAAGTGGAAAAAATTATTATATCATCTAAGTAAACTAAACAATCTGTATAAATTAATTCTTCTAGTAAATTGTTCATACATCTTTGGAAAGTAGGAGGGGCGTTTTTAAGTCCGAATGGCATACGTGTGTATTCGTAATGACCATTCTTTGTGGAAAATGCTGTTTTGGCAATTGAATTAGGGTCCATTTGAATTTGATGGAATCCTTTAGCTAAATCAATTGTCGTGAAATATTGACATCTTCCCAATTTGTCTAATATTTCATCCATTCTGGGTATTGGAAATTTGTCATTGATGGTTATTTCATTCAAACTTCTGTAGTCTATTACTACCCTAAACTTTGGTTTTCCCGAAGCGTCAGCTTTTTGGGAACCATCCAGATAGGTGAACAGTAAGGAGATTTCGATTTACGAATTATTCCTGTTCTATCATTTCGTTCATTTGTTTGTTGACTTCCTCATCAAATGATTGAGGGTATTTATAAGGTTTCTTATAAATAGGGTCCTCATGTTTGGTTTGGATAGAATGTTTGATAGTACTTGTGAAAGTCAAATTTTCGCCTTCTTTGTACTGAATATCTTTGTAGTCAAATAAAACCCTTTTCAAACATTCTTTTTCCTCTTCGTTTAAATGTTCTAATCTGAATTCGTTGCATTCACGAATTTCATTTTCAACAGCGAAGTTAAAAGATTGATCCTCAGATGAGGGGGGATTGAGGCATTTTATTGCGGTCTCATCCTCTACAATCTTTTTCTTTGGTGATTTGGGATTAAGGCTTTTTGCGGCGGTCTTATCCTTTTCACTTTCTTTCTTTGGTGATTTGGGATTAAGGCGTTTTACAGCGGTCTTATCCTCTTCACCTTTCTTCTCTGATGATATAGGATTAAGGCATTTTACTGCGGTCTTATCCTTTTTATCATCATCACCATACATAATTATAAGTTTATCTTCACCTAAAGTTACCGTTCCATCTTTAGCTTTGCAGTTTTTAAGATAATCTCTTCCCATTAGAACATCATAATTGTCTGAAAATTTATGTAAATAAAATTTTTGTTCTATTGGGCAAATTTTACTTGGTTTTATCATTACGCTTTTATTTAATTTTATCGATCCGTTTATAGTATAAACTTTTAAATTTTCATCATTGTCTTCAAAGTTCCCAAAATTTTCTTTCATTATATTAATAGATGAACCCGTGTCAACCATGGCTTTAAGAAGTTTACCTTTAATGATTACTCTGATATATGGGTAGAATTTTCTGGCTCCGAGGCTATTTGCTGAAAATTTACGTCCATCCTATTCTGTGTGCTCTCACTTTCTCTTTGCCTTTTTACAGGAGCATTTGGGGAATTATTTGATGTTGACGCTTGGTAATTTAATTGATTTTGGGATCTGCCTTGAGCTAGAGAATTTCTAAATTCTTGATAATAGCGATTTTGATTCGCTGAGGACTGAGGAACTGTTGAATTATTTAAATTTGAATTTGGATTTGAATACGAATTTGAATTTGAATAACTGTTAAAATTATTACTGTGTCTTGGGTAATAATTTGAATTATTCTTTTGATGATAATAATTTTGGTTCGTATTTCCCGAATTCCTGCGATTATCGTAACGCACCGATCTATAGTTCTCAAAGGGATCCGCATCCCAGTGTCCTAATACCATTGCTATTTCTTTTAAATTGTTAATTGTGGAAATATCTCTTTTTGATAAAGCATTATACAATCTATCAGGAAGGTTTTTTCTATGCTTTTCGTAATGGTTTTGTTTAATGATGCTGTATAAATGGTTTTATCTGTTTGGTCAATTTCTAAATCTAACTTATTTATAATAGTTGATGATTTCTTTCTTAGTTCATCTACAAACTTACTGATGCTTCCTCTATAATTTGTCCTGTATATGAGTGCTATAAGGTCCTCGTGATCCTTGAACGCTCGGATTAGGGCTGCTTTTGTAGATGGCCAATTCATAGTTTTTTCTTCTGAAATTACGGCTTTGGCGCTGTCTACGATGGTCCTTTCGATGGCTCCATAGATGATATGTATTTGCCGGGCATCTTGGGTCGGGTATAGTTGTAACAGGTATTCGACACGCCCGATGTAACCACCTAGGTCGGCGGGATTGCCATCAAAATAGGGCAACTCTTTTACTTGACCAATTAATTGATTCAAATGAAGTTCCGATAATTGGATTGGGGTTGCCATTTTTTTGGTTTTTGTCAAAGTTTCAATATTTCACTTTTAAATTATTTAATTTTTTTCCGTGGTATTGACCGAATTGGATTTTTTTTTTTATGTTTTATGTGTTTCTCAATATTTCACTTTAAATTATTTAATTTTAGTGGTATTGACCGAATTGGATTTTTCACTAGTCTACGCACGACGATTCGCACATAAGTTCTTTGGCGGATTTCACTTGTGTGTTCGACGATTTATTTTCTTACTAGTCAGGATATACTAGTTGTGTAGTACAATCCCTAAGACCAGTTTAAAACCGACGTTTAACTTTCACTTGAAATCCTACCGGCTGCGCCAATTAAATGTTTGCACCATAAGTTTTACATAAAAAAATATTTTATTTAATTTTTTATTTATCAACTAGTACAATGGTTATTTGGAAGAACACCGTCCTAACTGTTTTAAGACTCAAACTGAACTCGTTCTCTAACTCCTACTTCTTCTACGATCAAACCTCGGTTCTGAGCTTTGGAGCTTTCTAATGAGTGGCTTTAGTGTTTATTGAGTGACATTCATAATTGTACTTTGGACCGTTCTTTGTTCTCATCTTGTTTATGACTTCGGTCCCGAAATCTGAGTATCCTGAGTCGTGGGAAAGGGCCGATAGTCAGAACAGCGGCTCATTCGATTTGTTTAGTCTATTGGTCTGAAGTTTTTAATAACTTGGAAATTTTCCATGGTTTGTTGACAATTAGGTTTCGATTTCTCTGAGGGTGTCTTAGAGTAATGTGTGGGTGTGTAGACATGTACATAGAGGTTTGTGGTGTTATGGATATGTCACTATATAGATGATGACTGCCCCCTGCCCTTTTCAAAAAGCCCAACGGCTTGAACGCTTTGACGGGGTTTATTCGTGTGTGTTGCTGGTATAATTTAATTTTAATTTATTGTTAATTTATTGTTAAGTTTAATTTAGTTTTAAGTTTTTAATTTTAAGTTTTAACAAGAAAGGAAAGCTAACTTCGGGCGGAGCCGAAGTTGATATACCCTTGCAGAATACTCTGAAAATTATATTCTCCAAAATTATTCATATGATGCATTCTTAATACTCATAAAAATTCCAACTTCCTAACTTTAAAAACACCAAAGTTATGGAATTTCCAATCGTTCAGTTATATGGCAGCTATAAGATATAGTCGGCCGATCCCTATGAAGTTTGGTAGGTCGGATTGATTGGCCAAAAATAAAACCCATAGAAAATCCCAACTTCCTAACTTTACAAACACCAAAGTTATGGTATTTCCGATCAATCAGTTATATGGCAGCTATAGGATATAGTCAGCCGATCCTTATAAAATTTGGTACGTCAAATTCATTGGGCAAATGTAAAACCCATAGAAAATCCCAACTTTCTAACATTACAAACACCAAAGTTATGGCATTTCCGATCAATCAGTTATATGGCAGCTATAGGATATAGTCGGCCGATCCTTATAAAATTTGGTACGTAAAATTGATTGGCCAAATGTAAAACCCATAGAAAATCTAAACTTCCTAACTTTAAAAACACCAAAGTTATGGCATTTCCGATCGTTCAGTTATATGGCAGCTATAGGATATAGTCGGCCGATCCCGGCCGTTCCGACTTATATACTGCGTGCAAAGGAAAGAAGGGTGTGTGCAAAGTTTCAATTCGATAGCTTTAAAACTGAGAGACTAGTTCGCGTAGAAACAGACAGACGGACAGACAGACGGACAGACGGACATGCTTATATCAACTCAGGAGGTGATCCTGATCAAGAATATATATACTTTATATGGTCGGAGATGTCTCCTTCACTGCGTTGCACACTTTTGACCAAAATTATAATACCCTCTGCAAGGGTATAAAAAGAAATCAAGATCAGCCGCCGCTCAATTATGTAGTAAACAGAGTCAGAGAGAGAGAGAGAGAGAGAGAGACAGTGCGAGAGAATGCATTCCGGGTTCAATGCTTGTGTATAATTTGTTGGAATTATTATTCCTACTTTAGGCTAATGTAACTTTTTTTTAGAATTGACCTAGAGCTTCAGTAGAACCACCATATGAATCCTTAAAGTATCAGGATTCCCTCGATAAATTTTCATATTGCTAATTGACTTAGATCAGTGTTTTTTTGCCGTTAGGAAAAAATGAGGAAGATTCTTAGATTTTCAAAAATCGATAAAAAATAGTAAACAGTAAAATATCCAATATTAAATTAAATAGAATCTTTATTATGTAGAGGACTAAATTTTGTCCAAAAATCGCATCGATTGATTAACGCGTTTAGCGTCCAGAATTTTTTATAGAAATTGGGGGTTTTTTGCCACTGGAAAAAAAAGGGGGCATGTTTGTGACCAAAATAAATCTTAGCAAA
This sequence comes from Drosophila carrolli, assembly GCA_018152295.1. Lineage (NCBI taxonomy): Eukaryota > Metazoa > Arthropoda > Insecta > Diptera > Drosophilidae > Drosophila > Drosophila carrolli. Next base: position 49,285 of record JAECXJ010000095.1, on the reverse strand, counting down.
TCAGTTTAGTGTTATAAGAATTGAATGGTAAAAAATTATAATAGGGTCACTTAATTAGTTTAGGCTGTGCGTTGATTCTTAGTTTTCAATGAACAGTTTTATATATATACTAGCAGGGTGCCCGCAGCTTCGCTTGCGATGTCTTATGTTTGCATTATACCTGTCTCCATACAGGAAGCTCTTAAATATGTATTAAGACAATATTTTTAAATAGTGCAATTTATGCAATGTTTATATCGAATAATAAGATTAAAAACTACAAAAACGCATCTGTATATGTACAAAATGCAAGTATGCTAATTGGTAAATCACAACTGCACATAATTAATAAATAACAAAATATTCATTTAAATGTAAATCATTTATGACTTTACTTATTAAGAATAGTATAAAACGAAACTAACTGGCATAACTCACCAAATTTTTAAGTTAACATCAAAAATATCAACAAATTTGCTCATTCTATAGAAAAATTAAAATTCCGAGAAAGGCGAACTAATATAATAATATTATTGCTCAAATACGGTTATACACCAAAATACACGGTTATGCAACGAAATTTTCTTGATACGACTCTGACCAAATTGAAAGTTTCCCCGTTAACTTCTTCTGTTGCGCACTTGCTACACTCTTTCCTCTCTCTCTATCTACTGCGATCTCCCGCTCTTATGTTTCCTAACAGCGCGTGGCAGAACACTGAAAAAACAAGAGAGAACGCTATAGTCGGGTGCCCCGACTATCAGATACCCGTTACTCAGCTAAAGGGAGTGCGAGGGAGGTGGAGACAGAAACTTTGATCACGCATAACTTTTTAACGAATGGTCCGATTTCAAAAATTTCTTCCACATTTCGATAGGTATTGATAAACACAATAAAACGGCATTTTTACTTTTCCGAAATATTTAAATTTTTAAAATCGTATATAAGCGATTGTGGGCGTTAAAGGGGGCGTGGCACCATTTTGAAACAAACTTGCGCTGCGTAGGAACTTCTAAAATCTACATGCAAAATGCCAATCTTCTAGCTTTTATAGTTTCCGAGATCTCAGCGTTCATACGGACAGACAGACAGAAAGACAGACGGACAGACAGACGGACAGACAGACGGACAGACAGACGGACAGACGGACATGGCTAAATCGACTCGGCTAGTGATCCTGATCAAGAATATATATACTTTATAGGGTCGGAAACGCTTCCTTCTAGCTGTTACATACTTTTGCACGAATACAATATACCCTTTTACTCTACGAGTAACGGGTATAATAAACACCGCAAAAAACAATTTGAATGGTATATTTTTACTAAACTATCAAGATTTTCGCCAAAAAAAACGTCTTTTGAGTATTCTGGCAGCAAAACCTGTAAAGAGCACTTAAATTCGATAATAGATCGACTTTTTGCTTAGTTTCTTTGTTTAGAAGATAGCCATCAAATGAATCGTTGAAGCTTAAGGAAAAACTTTACCGAAGAAATTTTTATACCCTTGCAGAGGGTATTATAATTTTGGTCAGAAGTTTGTAACGCAGTGAAGGAGACCCTATAAAGTATATATATTCTTGATCAGGATCACCTCCTGAGTCGATATAGCCATGTCCGTCTGTCCGTCTGTCCGTCTGTCCGTCTGTTTCAATACCGTTTGCGAGCTCAGTTTAAAAGCTAGCGATCTGAAACTTTCACACTCGTCCTAAAACATGTGTACGCAGATCAAGTTTGAAAATCGCCCCGTCTATATCCTATAGCTCCCATAGGAATAATCGGATATATCTTGCAAAAATTGATGATATTTCGCGCAGTGTAAAAGCTATTGACATGAATCTTTCCAAATCGTATGTTTTTATGCATACCTTGATCAGGGTAAAAGCGCTTGGCGATCGGACTTCTATATCCTATAGCTCCCATAGGAACAATAGGGTAAAATCGGTCAAAATTTGATGGTTTTCAGAATATTTCGCGCTGTGTAAAAGCTATTGCTATAAATTTTTTCAAATCGTATTTTTTTATGCATTTCTTCATCAAGGTAAAAGCGCGTGCTGATCGGACGTCTATATCCTATAGCTCCCATAGGAACAATCGGATATAACTTTGGAAATGGAAGATATTTCGCGCAGTGTAAAAGCATTTAACATAAATATTTCCAAATCTTATTTTTTTATGCATACCTTGATCAGGGTAAAATCGCTTGGCGATCGGACGTCTATATCCTATAGCTCCCATAGGAACAATTCGGTGAAATCGGTCCAAATTTGTTGGTTTTCTGAATTTTTCGCGTAGTGTGTAAGCCACTGACATAAATTTTTCCAAGTCTTATTTATTTACGCATATCTTGATTAGGGTAAAAGCGCTTGCCGATCGGACGTCTATTTCTTATAGCTTCCGTAGGAAAAATAGTTAAAGGCTGCGAAAGTATCCCTTTTTATACCCTTGCAGAGGGTATTATAATTTTGGTCAAAAGTGTGCAACGCAGTGAAGGAGACATCTCCGACCCTATAAAGTATATATATTCTTGATCAGGATCACCTCCTGAGTTGATATAGCCATGTTCGTCTGTCCGTCTGTCTGTTTCTACGCAAACTAGTCTCTCAGTTTTAAAGCTATCGAGTTGAAACTTTGCACACAGCCTTCTTTCCTTTGCACGCAGTATATAAGTCGGAACGGCCGGGATCGGCCGACTATATCCTATAGCTGCCATATAACTGATTGATCGGAAATGCAATAACTTTGGTGTTTGTAAAGTTAGGAAGTTGGAATTTTCTATGGGCTTTATATTTGGCCAATCAATCCGACCTACCAAATTTCATAAGGATCGGCCGACTATATCTTATAGCTGCCATATAACTGATTGATCGGAAATGCCATAACTTTGGTGTTTGTAAAGTTAGGAAGTTGGGATTTTCTATCGGTTTTATATTTGGTCAATCAATCCGACCTACCAAATTTCATAAGGATCGGCCGACTATATCCTATAGCCGCCATATAACTGATTGATCTGAAATGCCATAACTTTGGTGTTTGTAAAGTTAGGAAGTTGGGATTTTCTATCGGTTTTATATTTGGTCAATCAATCCGACCTACCATTTCATAAGGATCGGCCGACTATATCCTATAGCCGCCATATAACTGATTGATCTGAAATGCCATAACTTTGGCGTTTGTTAAGTTAGGAAGTTGGGATTTTCTATGGGTTTTATTTTTGGCCAATCAATCCGACCTACCAAAGTTCATAGGGATCGGCCGACTATATCTTATAGCTGCCATATAACTGAACGATTGGAAATGCTATAACTTTGGTGTTTTTAAAGTTAGGATGTTGGGATTTTTTATGAGTATTAAGAATGCATCATATGAATAATTTTGGAGAATAAAATTTACAGAGTATTCTGCAAGGGTATATCAACTTCGGCTCCGCCCGAAGTTAGCTTGCCTTTCTTGTTTTCTATTTTTATATGACATTTTTGCAGTATAAAAGCAATTGACATCAAACGACGCAAATCTAGTTTATTTATGTATACCTTATTCCTTTCGCTACTTTTTCAATTTTAGCAATTTCGGCAAAGTCTGCAAGGGTATTAAAACTTCGGCTTGCCGAAGTTAGCTTCCGTCCTCGTTGATACTCAGTTTAGAAGTGCAATTTTTCGACGTTTGGAGATATTTTTGGCTAAATTGTAGATTTTAGAACGGGTGTTAAAAATAGTAAAAAGCCTTAAATCTAAGCGGTCAAATTTTTTAAACATTTATAATGTCTTAAACTATTTTTGGGCGAAAACACCAATTCGATTAGTTAAACGGTTTAGCGTCCAGAATTTTTTGAAAGGAAAATTGACCTTTTTTCCAATTGGAAGCGATTGGGGCCACTTGGGGTGCCCCAATAAATCTAGCTTACAGTTATAAGAATATAATAAAAATGCATATTAATATTGTTAACCAGTGGTTTTGGCTGTGCGTTGAGTCCCAGTTTTCTTACTGATAGCCTTATATATAGAGATGATGACTGCCCCCCTGCCACAAAGCCCAGTGGCTTGAACGCTTTGACGGGGTTTATTCGTGTGTGTTGCTGGTATAATTTAATTTTAATTTATTGTTAAGTTTAATTTAGCTTTAAGTTTTTAATTTAAAGTTTTAAAAAGAAATCAAAATAAGCCGCCGGTCAATTATTGTAGTACACAGAGTCAGAGAGAGAGAGAGTGAGACAGTGCGAGAGAATGCATTCGGTGTTCAATGCTTTTTTTATAATTTGTTGGAATTATTATTTCTACTTTAGGCTAATGTAACTTTTTTTAGAATTGACCTAGAGCTTCAGTAAAACCACCATATGAATCCTTAAAGTATCAGGATTCCCTCGATAAATTTTCATATTGCTAATTGACTTAGATCAGTGTTTTTTTGCCGTTTGGAAAAAATGAGGAAGATTCTTAGATTTTCAAAAATCGATAAAAAATAGTAAACATTAAAATATCCAATATTAAATTAAATAGAATCTTCATTATGTAGAGGACTAAATTTTGGCCAAAAATCGCATCGATTGATTAACGCGTTTAGCGTCCAGAATTTTTTATAGAAATTGGGGGTTTTTTGCCACTGAAAGAAAATGGGGCCATGTTTGTGGCCAAAATAAATCTTAGCAAATCAGTTTAGTGTTATAAGAATTGAATGGTAAAAAATTTTAATAGGGTCACTTAATTAGTTTAGGCTGTGTGTTGATTCTTAGTTTTCAATGAACAGTTTTATATAAGTTAATTTCCAGGATAATAAAACCCAAAAATAAGTTTTGAACGTTTGATTTATTCGGAGTTCAATTTGAGACTGATTTTATTCATTTAAAATTCCTGATCTAAGCTGTGGGTTGGGCAGCGACGTCGACGTCGCGGAAGAGACCGCGGCGGTGGCCTAGTTCTGGTGGAGCGGCTGAAACTGCAAGGTTTGCAGAATCGGCATTTTGGTACTGCGCTGTGGCTGCTGACCGGATGCGTGTGTTTATGTTATTGAACTTGGGGGTTCTTGGCGTGTTTATGTTATTGAACTTTCGGGCTCTTGACCGTTGTATTGAAATGTTGCAATGTTGCCATCGACAATGTTGCAATATTTCTCGGAAAAAATGTAGAAATATTTCTGTGATTAACTCTCCCTCCTTAAAAACCTGCTTGTCCTCAAGAGGTGTTAGAAATAGGGAATATTATTAAATTCTGGTATTATTTTTTTAGGAATTGAAATAATATTAGTTTTGTTGTTTAAAATTTGTGCAGGCGGTTCTTGGATATGTAGGATTACTTTTTCTTTTCTGTGAATACAGTTTTTAATACGATCAAAGCAAGAACAATGGCGCAAATTAATGTTACTGTGGTTATTCGGTTTATTGTAGAATCATTCTGTAAGGTTTGTAAGTGCTTTCTATTTTTGATATGTAGAGCTTCCAATGCTTCTAATGACAGAATTTGAATGCGTTGTGCTTGCAATGGGGTAATTTGAATTCGTGGTATTTCGGGTTTCATTATTACTTTTTCTTTGTTTGTAAAATTTTTTCCATTTATATTTATAGTTTCGTTTAAAAAGGTAACCATGAAAGTTCCTCTGAGTTGATGTGAAATATTGTTTGAAATTAGGCTGCCGTTAAAGTCATTTAAGAGTAGTATGCCATCGTCTATTTCCTCTATTGGTTCAATGTGGTCCGAGTTACTATAATCACACAGCGATTCCTTTCCCTGAGCTAGTTTTGAAATACATTTTGAATTACTTAAATTTACAATTTTTCCTTTTTTACAAATTTTAACATAGTTTGAAGTTTTACAATCATGGGGTAGGCCTAGTATTACATTGTTTGATATAAAAAGTTCATTAGTTTCTAAATGTATTATTAATTGGTTTCTGATGACAGGCTTTAAAAGAAGATTTTCATAGTTAGTTGGTTCGAGTTCAGGTATTTTTATTAAGTAAATTATGGTTGTTTTATTATGTAAGACAGACACATCAACAAATTCCAGTGTAGTGTTATTTTTTTAGATATTTTATTTATTTCGTTAAGTTCAGGTTCGTTTAATAAATGAGTATTAATTACATTAATTTTAGCCCATTGTATTGCAAATTTAATGTTTCCTATTTATTCTTTCATAAGTCTAACTTGCGTTTGCAAGCTCGACGCAATATCATTATTAAAAAATCTGTCTTTTTGAATTGAATTTGCTAGCATATTGGAAGTGGTTGTTAAATTATTTATTCTGTCTTGAAGCTGATTATTGATAATAATTTGGTCGTTGTTATTTTTAATTAAATTATTGAGGTTACTTTCTATCATAACTAAATCTTCGTGATCTGGGTTACCTGCGATATATTTCCAAGCTGAGCCAATCATATTTATTGACCTAGCTTGACGGCTTTTTTGTTGTTAGGGTAAGTGTGCTTAGAGCAGAAAGTGATTGAATTATTTCGTGTGTCAGAGTGTGGTAATGTAAACTATTTTGTAATCTGTTTATTGTGTGTTCTCTTATTTGTAATAGTTCCGTTTCAATCTGTTTTAAGTTTATGATGTGAATTAATTTTATTGTTGATATCTGTAATTTTCCTATACCCTTATGAATTGTTATGGTAGTCATCGGTATAATTTGTTATGTGGTGGTCGCGATTGCCATTGGTATCAGCGTTATAAAAACAACATCCTGTAATTACAAAATGTCTCATTAAACAACGTATGAGGGTTATGGGCCGATCACTCACGAACGCGATAACCCCAAGCACAACAGCGTAAAGTTATAGGTAATCTTATTTATTATATTTTTTTTTTTATTTTTCGGCAAGTTTTTTTGTGTTTTAGGACAAAAATTTCCTAAGGAGTTTTCGGACTTAGTTACCTTTAATATTACTTTTATGAACTACCCTTCCTGCTTCTGTTAAAATAGTTGTATTCCTGTTTTCTTTGACAATTTCTTTTTTAAAACGTGGGGATAATTTAGAGCCTAGTCTGGTGTTTTGTTTTACAAATATTTCTTGTCCTGGTAGATATGATTTTATAGGTTTCCTTTCTTTGTTGTGGTTTTCTAAATCTATTAATTGCTTTTGTTTAAGTTTTTCTATGTTATCCTGCCTGCTTTTTTCATATTGTTCTGGGTCGGTATTAATATTTCTGGCAAAAAAAATTTCTAATGGTCTTTTCTTCGTTACTGAATGTATTGTGTAATTGTATTCGTAAATGGCTCTGTCTAATAATTCTTCAAAGGTGTTGTATATTTGTTTGGTTTTAAGGCATCTCATTATTTCCGAAAGGGTGACATGAAAAATCGTTCAATCTGTCCGTTAACTGAACTTTTGTAGGGAGGAGCTTTAAAAATGGTTATATTTAATTGATCTCTCATCATAAAGGTAATAGATGCTGAATTAAAAGCTTTTTCATTATCCATTACTATAAATTTGGGTACTCCATAGTAGAATATTATTTCGTGTAACTGTTTTTTAATGTCTTCAGTGGATTTGGATTTTATAATTTTTGCCTGTGCTAATTTGGAAAATTTATCTATTGCGGTCAATACTAATTTCTTTTCTGTTGAAAAGATGTCAATGTGGATTATGTGTCCAGGGTATTCAGGAATTGGGGTTTCTTTAATTTCTGGATTGGGGGGATGTCTATCATATTTGCCTTCTTTACATACCCTGCATTGTTTGACTAACGTTGTTATTTTTTGTTTCATTTTGGGGAAATAATATTTTTCTGCAAGTTGGTTTTTGTTTTCTTCTGCGTTTCTATGTGCTCTGTTATGTGTTTCTAATATTAATTCTTCCTGCTTAGTTTCTTCTGTCAAATCTTCTACTTTATTTTGTGTGAATCTGATTTTAATGGATCCGAAATGTTCCGGATAAATTCTGTAGCTGTATCTCCCATTATCTCTTCTGATGTGAAAATTCCATTTAGGATTGACGGATTTAAATGTTTTTTTAATATTTCAATAAGATCAATATTCTGAAAGTCTGGTCGAGTTATAACGTGTCTATGAAAGGTGGGGAACGGAATAGTAAATTTGTAGTCGGGGGGGTTTTCTTTGTAAATAAATATCTGATTCTTAAAGGCATTTATTGGTACTTCGACGCTGGGGATAAGGTTATGACCAGAGCTCTGCGCGCTGTGTTGTGTTGCTGTTAATGAGTTAATTTGGTTGCTTATGGGGATCCTAGACAAAGCATCGGCCACTATGTTTTCCTTTCCGGGTTTATAAAGTAATTCTTTATTATATTCGTCAAGATATGATTTCCATCTCTTGATCGCTATCCCTCCCTTCCAATTACAATCGTGTGTAAGTGGTTCGTGGTCAGTATAGATTTTAACCTTGGTTCCACCGTAGAGATATCCTCTAAGTGTTTTTACTGCCCATGAAATGGCTAACATTTCTTTATTTGCCGTTTCGTAGTTTTCTTCGGTTTGAGATAGTGTTCTAGATATGAAAGCTATAGGTCTGTCTTTTTGTGAAAGTACTGCTCCAATTGCGTGATCGGAGGCGTCTGTTGTCAATACAAATTCCTCGTTAAAATTTGGATATTGTAATATTACGTCTTCTGAAATTAGGGTGCTTTTTAATTTATTAAAGGCCTGAATGGCTTCATTGTTGAAGTGAATAGATTTCTTCGATGAAGCTTTCTTCGAAATTCTCCCATCCTCGCCTCTAAGTAATGTGGTGAGTGGTTTTGCTAGTGCAGCGTAGCCCATAATAAATCGTCTGTAATACCCTGACAGTCCAAGGAAAGATCTTAATTCCTTAACGTTTTTGGGAATGGGGTAGTTAGCGATGGCCTCTACCTTTGTTGGATTAGTTTCTATTCCCTTATCTGAAATTACAAATCCTAAAAATTCAACTTTATTTTTGAAAAATTCGCATTTATCCAATTGGCATTTTATGTTAGCATTATTTAAGGTTTCAAATATTGTATCTAAATTTTTTGAATGAGATTGTGCGTCTGGACTGAAGACAATTATGTCATCGATATAAATATAACAGATTTTCCCTATGTGTTCCCTAAGAATGTCGCTCCACGGGGACTAAAAATAGATGGTGCGTTTTTCAGTCCAAATGGAAGTCTTGTGAACTCAAATTTTCCGCTATTCACGGAGAAGGCTGCCTTTTCTATATCGCTTTCTTTTAAAAGAATTTGATGGAACCCACTTTTGAGATCTAACACAGAAAACATTTTATTATTTCCCAGTTGTGCAAGAACTGCATTTATGTCTGGTATCGGGTATCTGTCTGCTATTGTAACACTATTTAATTTTCTGTAATCTATTACCATTCTATATTTCTTTACATTGGAGGCATCTAATTTTTTTGGTACAATCCACACTGGTGAATTGTAAGGCGATCTAGAGGGTCGTATTATATTGGTGTCTAAGAGTTCTTTTATTTGTCGGTCAATTTCGTCTTTGAGTGCCATTGGATATTGATAAAATTTCGAGTAGACTGGTGTGTCAGTGTTTGTACGTATCTCAGCTTTCACATTTGTTGTGTAAGTCAATTTTTCGTTTGGTTCGGCAAAAAGATTCGGATATTTATACCCGTTACTCGTAGAGTAAAAGGGTATATTGTATTCGTGCAAAAGTATGTAACAGCTAGAAGGAAGCGTTTCCGACCCTATAAAGTATATATACTCTTGATCAGGGTCACTAGCCGAGTCGATATAGCCATGTCCGTCTGTCTGTCTGTCTGTCCGTCTGTCTGTCCGTCCGTATGAACGCTGAGATCTCGGAAACTATAAAAGCTAGAGGATTGGCATTTTGCATGCAGATTCTAGGAGTTCCTACGTCAGCGCAAGTTTGTTTCAAAGAGGTGCCACGCCCATTACAACTTAACGCCCACAATCGCTTATATAAGATTTTAAAAAATTGTAAGATATTTCGGAAAAGTAAAAATGGAGTTTTATTGTGTTTATCAATACCTATCGAAATGGTAGCAAGAAATTTTTCAAATCGGACCATTCGTTAAAAAGTTATTTGCACGATCAAAGTTTCTATCTCCATCTCCTCGCACTCCCTTTACCTGAGTAACGGGTATCTGATAGTCGGGGCACCCGACTATAGCGTTCTCTCTTGTTCTGAATAAGTTGGTTAAGATCTGATTTTTGTGTCCCAGTAAGATGATCTGTCCGAGGAATAATTAAATTTACAGCTTTGAATTTTTTTCTTTAATATTGATTGTTTTTCCATTTTTTAAGTGCATAGATTTGGTATTAGTGTTAATTATTGCTCCTAAATTTTTTAAACTGTCGTTTCCCAGTATGGCATCAAATGTTTTTAAAGTCGGTAATAAAAAAAATTTAATTGTTGTATTAGGGTCGTTAAATAAATTGGCTGATTTGTGATGTGTAATTTTAATACTTCCGCCAACCGAGATGGCGTCAAACGGGGATTTATTTTCTATAGGATTTTTTACGAATTTTGGCAAGATGTAATTATTGTTTGAACCGGTATCAATTAATATTTTTAAAATTTCTCCACTCCTCAGTTTGCATTCAAAATATGGCAATGAGGAGTTTGTTAGTCTAAAAAATGAAGGTAGGTATAATCATATTGGTATTCTTGGTCGGCTTGGTTTATGGATTCAGAATATTCTGTTAGGGATTCGGGATATTCAGATTGTGATTCGTCCTGTGATTTTATGGTTTCGTTATATTCGTCAAGGGTTGGTGTTTCATCTTCCACTTCTGAAGAAGTGTGAGGGGCTGCTTGAATATTAAAATTTCTGGATTTTTTTACGGCTTCGTTTAGAGGCATTGGTGGTCTTTTACCAGCTTCGAAACGTATGGGTTTGTTCATATAATTGATATGTTTTGATTGCATGGTCCTGTCGATGTCCATGGGTTCTGGTCGTGGTTGTGGCTTTACAGCCAAAGGTCGAGTCGGAGGAAAGTTTCCTGAAGGTCGAACTGCAGTATATTGTGGGACTGGTGGAATTTGATTGTTATTGTAGAACTGGGGTCGTGGTTGATTAAACATATTATTATTTTGTCTAGGTGGAACTAGAGGATTTTGATACGGGTTATTAATGGGGAATGACCACTGTGGCCTGCTTGGCTGTGGTCTGGTTGGTTGTGGATGTGGTAAGTTTTGGGAAGGCACGTTTCTAAATCCGGATTGTTGCCCTCTATTAACTGCATGGTTTGCACGGAACGCTTGGTTCTCTAACTTTAAACAAAGATGTAGAGCTGAAGGAAGATCGGTTGGTTCCTTCATACCGAGAAGACGAGATAAATCTCCGCGAAGTCCGCGCACAAAAGTGTCTAAGGCTTTGTCCCTATACATTTTCGTCATGAGTTGTTCGGCTTCCATTCCTAATTCCATACATCCAACCTTATTAAGAATAAGCGAAAGGTGTTTGTAGACTGACTGATGAAATTCCTCTACCGACTGGTGAGCACCCTGACATAGAGTTGTCATTTGGTATTCAAGAGTGCCTAAATCCCGCTTATCTGCGTAGTGCAAAGTTAGACATTTAGAAATGGCATTCCAGTTGAGTGGAGTATTATAAGATTCTAACGCAGTGTCTGCGTTTCCCGTGATTTTATTACGTATGGTATGTAGAATCCCAAAATACTTAGATGTGCCTACAGTGTGTTCATATGTTTTAAGAACTCTATCCACACCCTTTTTCCAAGAACTGAATTCTGTTGGGTTGCCAGAAAATTCCCTTAAGCTTTTTACGATGTCTGGTACCCTATCCAAACCTTCGAGGTTAGCTCGATTTTCATAGGAAATTTCCTGATTTGGAATCTGTGCAAAATCGAATCCTGTATTTTGCGCTTGTTGTAATAGGACCGGTAATTGTTCAGCAATTATTTGTCTGACTGCTTCTTGTAACTCTAATGCTGCCATATTGTCTCTGTGTTCCTGATGTAATTCCTGTCTATGAATTTGTCTTTGATTTTGAACTATGTTAGCTTGATGTTGTTCTACCTGATTTAAATTATTATTTTGAAGTTGTTCTGGCTGATGTTGAGGTTGTTCTTGAGGTTGTAAATCAATGACGGGTGGTCGTATAAGATTATGCCGATTGGCCATAGGAGATTTTTTTCATGGGTCTGTCTTACGATAAAAATGGTTGATAAGTATAATTCTTATAAATATTAAGTTTCAAAATTAATTATTATTTTTTTTTTATATGATAAGGAATGAATGTTTCATTTGCTTAAATTAATTTTGTAATTTAATTCGAATTTAAATAGTAGTAAAAATGTTTAATCAAATTTAAATCACTTAAATACTTTAAAATACTTTAATTCAATTGGTATTTAAAAATGGTTATTAATTAAAAATTTTATATGAATAAAATTTTAATAACTCAAAATAATTAAATTTAATTTTAAATTTTAGATTCACTTTAAATTTAAATGGAATTCAAATTTTAGAATTTTAACTTTAAAATTTTATTTTAAATTTTTAACTTTTGATTTTTATAAAAAATTTTTTTTAGTGTAGGAAATTTTTTGCTTTTATTTTTGGTTTAACTTTTGGTTTGGTTGCCTTCACTTATTCACTATTCACTTAACTTATCATGATGTGGCTACACCTCCTGGTGATCCGGATGTCTTCCTTTTTGTTTCCTACTGGGGATCCTGCGATTCACACTTAGTAGAGGTTGTCCTGCGGGCGTACCTGACAGTACTCGTAGTCCACCGATGGATCAGTAAACTTGTTTTTCACCGACCGGTTACCGTCTTCAGCTTGCAAAATTAATTGCCAAGGAGTCTCTCTGATTTCAGTTTTATGTTTGGGCCAACGGAGTCGCACAAAAATATTTTAATTATTTGCACTAAAAGGAACTTAATCGTTTTTCCTCGCGTTGGTCCCTGTTCGGGCGCCAGTTAATTTCCAGGATAATAAAAACCCAAAAAATAAGTTTTGAACGTTTGATTTATTCGGAGTTCAATTTGAGACTGATTTTATTCATTTAAAAATTCCCTGATCTAAGCTGTGGGTTGGGGCAGCGACGTCGACGTCGCGGAAGAGACCGCGGCGGTGGCCTAGTTCTGGTGGAGCGGCTGAAACTGCAAGGTTTGCAGAATCGGCATTTTGGTACTGCGCTGTGGCTGCTGACCGGATGCGTGTGTTTATGTTATTGAACTTGGGGGTTCTTGGCGTGTTTATGTTATTGAACTTTCGGGCTCTTGACCGTTGTATTGAAATGTTGCCATCGACAATGTTGCAATATTTCTCGGAAAAAATGTAGAAATATTTCTGTGATTAACTTATATTTAGATGACTGCCCCCTGCCCTTTTCACAAAGCCCAACGGCTTGAACGCTTTGACGGGGTTTATTCGTGTGTGTTGCTGGTATAATTTAATTTTAATTTATTGTTAATTTATTGTTAAGTTTAATTTAGTTTTAAGTTTTTAATTTTAAGTTTTAAAAAGAAATCAAGATCAGCCGCCGCACAATTATTGTACTACACAGAGTCAGAGAGAGAGAGTGAGACAGTGCGAGAGAATGCATTCGGTGTTCAATGCTTGTGTATAATTTGTTGGAATTATTATTCCTACTTTAGGCTAATGTAACTTTTTTTAGAATTGACCTAGAGCTTCAGTAGAACCACCATATGAATCCTTAAAGTATCAGGATTCCCTCGATAAATTTTCATATTGCTAATTGACTTAGATCAGTGTTTTTTTGCCGTTAGGAAAAAATGAGGAAGATTCTTAGATTTTCAAAAATCGATAAAAAATAGTAAACACTAAAATATCCAATATTAAATTAAATAGAATCTTTATTATGTAGAGGACTAAATTTTGGCCAAAAATCGCATCGGTTGATTAACGCGTTTAGCGTCCAGAATTTTTTATAGAAATTGGGGGTTTTTTGACACTGAAAGAAAATGGGGCCATGTTTGTGGCCAAAATAAATCTTAGCAAATCAGTTTAGTGTTATAAGAATTGAATGGTAAAAAATTTTAATAGGGTCACTTAATTAGTTTAGGCTGTGCGTTGATTCTTAGTTTTCAATGAACAGTTTTATATATTTAGATGACTGCCCCCCTGCCCTTTTCACAAAGCCCAACGGCTTGAACGCTTTGAAGGGGTTTATTCGTGTGTGTTGCTGGTATAATTTAATTTTAATTTAATGTTAATTATTGTTAAGTTAAATTTAGTTTTAAGTTTTTAATTTTAAGTTTTAAAAAGAAATCAAGATCAGCCGCCGCACAATTATTGTACTACACAGAGTCAGAGAGAGAGAGAGAGACAGTGCGAGAGAATGCATTCGGTGTTCAATGCTTGTGTATAATTTGTTGGAATTATTATTCCTACTTTAGGCTAATGTAACTTTTTTTAGAATTGACCTAGAGCTTCAGTAGAACCACCATATGAATCCTTAAAGTATCAGGATTCCCTCGATAAATTTTCATATTGCTAATTGACTTAGATCAGTGCTTTTTTGCCGTTTGGAAAAAATGAGGAAGATTCTTAGATTTTCAAAAATCGATAAAAAAATAGGAAACATTAAAATATCCAATATTAAATTAAATAGAATCTTTATTATGTAGAGGACTAAGTTTTTGACCAAAAATCGCATCGATTGATTAACGCGTTTAGCGTCCAGAATTTTTTATAGAAATTGGGGGTTTTTTGCCACTGCAAGAAAATGGGGCCGTGTTTCTGGCCAAAATAAATCTCAGCAAATCAGTTTAGTGTTTAAGAATTGAATGGTAAAAAATTTTAATAGGGTCACTTCATTAGTTTAGGCTGTGCGTTGATTCTTAGTTTTCAATGAACAGTTTTATATATTTAGATGACTGCCCCCCTGCCCTTTTCACAAAAGCCCAACGGCTTGAACGCTTTGACGGGGTTTATTCGTGTGTGTTGCTGGTATAATTTAATTTTAATTTAATGTTAATTATTGTTAAGTTAAATTTAGTTTTAAGTTTTTAATTTTAAGTTTTAAAAAGGAAATCAAGTTCGGCAAGCCGAAATTTTTAATACCCAGCAGACTTTGCCGAAATTGCTAAAACTGAAAAAGTAGCGATAGGAATAAGGTATACATAAATAAACTAGATTTGCGTCGTTTGATGTCAATTGCTTTTATACTGCAAAAATGTCATATAAAAATAGAAAAAAGGGATACTTTCGCAGCCCTTAACTATTTTTCCTACGGAAGCTATAAGAAATAGACGTCCGATCGGCAAGCGCTTTTACCCTAATCAAGATATGCGTAAATAAATAAGACTTGGAAAAATTTATGTCAGTAGCTTACACACTACGAGAAAAATTCAGAAAACCAACAAATTTGGACCGATTTCACCGAATTGTTCCTTATGGGAGCTATAGGATATAGACGTCCGATCGCCAAGCGCTTTTACCCTGATCAAGGTATGCATAAAAAAATAAGATTTGGAAAGATTTATGTTAAATGCTTATACACTGCGCGAAATATCTTCCATTCTTGAAAGTTATATCCGATTGTTCCTATGGGAGCTATAGGATATAGACGTCCGATCAGCACGCGCTTTTACCTTGATGAAGGAATCCATAAAAAAATACGATTTGAAAAAATTTATAGCAATAGCTTTTACACAGCGCGAAATATTCTGAAAAACATCAAATTTGGACCGATTTTACCCTATTGTTCCTATGGGAGCTATAGGATATAGACGTCCGATCGCCACGCGCTTTTACCCTGATCAAGGTATGCAAAAAAATACGATTTGGAAAGATTCATGTCAAAAGCTTTTACACTGCGCGAAATATCATCAATTCTTGCAAGATATATCCGATTGTTCCTATGGGAGCTATAGGATATAGACGTCCGATCGGGGCGATTTTCAAACTTGATCTGCGTACACATGTTTTAGGACGAGTGTGAAAGTTTCAGATCGCTAGCTTTTAAACTGAGCTCGCAAACGGTATTGAAACAGACGGACAGACGGACAGACGGACAGACGGACAGACGGACATGGCTATATCGACTCAGGAGGTGATCCTGATCAAGAATATATATACTTTATAGGGTCGGAAACGTCTCCTTCACTGCGTTACAAACTTCTGACCAAAATTATAATACCCTCTGCAAGGGTATAAAAAGAAATCAAGATCAGCCGCCGCACAAATATTGTACTACACAGAGTCAGAGAGAGAGAGAGAGAGAGAGAGACAGTGCGAGAAATTGGGGGTTTTTTGCCACTGAAAGAAAATGGGGCCATGTTTGTGGCCAAAGTAAATCTTAGCAAATCAGTTTAGTGTTATAAGAATTGAATGGTAAACAATTTTAATAGGGTCACCTAATTAGTTTAGGCTGTGCGTTGATTCTTAGTTTTCAATGAACAGTTTTATATATTTAGATGACTGCCCCCTGCCCTTTCACAAAGCCCAACGGCTTGAACGCTTTGACGGGGTTTATTCGTGTGTGTTGCTGGTATAATTTAATTTTAATTTAATGTTAATTATTGTTAAGTTAAATTTAGTTTTAAGTTTTTAATTTTAAGTTTTAAAAAGAAATCAAGATCAGCCGCCGCACAAATATTGTACTACACAGAGTCAGAGAGAGAGAGAGAGAGACAGTGCGATAGAATGCATTCGGTGATCAATGCTTGTGTATAATTTGTTGGAATTATTATTCCTACTTTAGGCTAATGTAACTTTTTTTAGAATTGACCTAGAGCTTCAGTAGAACCACCATATGAATCCTTAAAGTATCAGGATTCCCTCGATAAATTTTCATATTGCTAATTGACTTAGATCAGTGTTTTTTTTGCCGTTAGGAAAAAATGAGGAAGATTCTTAGATTTTCAAAAATCGATAAAAAATAGTAAACACTAAAATATCCAATATTAAATTAAATAGAATCTTTATTATGTAGAGGACTAAATTTTGGCCAAAAATCGCATCGGTTGGTTAACGCGTTTAGCGTCCAGAATTTTTTATAGAAATTGGGGGTTTTTTGCCACTGAAAGAAAATGGGGCCATGTTTGTGGCCAAAATAAATCTTAGCAAATCAGTTTAGTGTTATAAGAATTGAATGGTAAAAAATTTTAATAGGGTCACTTAATTAGTTTAGGCTGTGCGTTGATTCTTAGTTTTCAATGAACAGTTTTATATATTTAGATGACTGCCCCCCTGCCCTTTTCACAAAGCCCAACGGCTTGAACGCTTTGACGGGGTTTATTCGTGTGTGTTGCTGGTATAATTTAATTTTAATTTAATGTTAATTATTGTTAAGTTAAATTTAGTTTTAAGTTTTTAATTTTAAGTTTTAAAAAGAAATCAAGATCAGCCGCCGCACAAATATTGTACTACACAGAGTCAGAGAGAGAGAGAGAGAGACAGTGCGAGAGAATGCATTCGGTGATCAATGCTTGTGTATAATTTGTTGGAATTATTATTCCTACTTTAGGCTAATGTAACTTTTTTTAGAATTGACCTAGAGCTTCAGTAGAACCACCATATGAATCCTTAAAGTATCAGGATTCCCTCGATAAATTTTCATATTGCTAATTGACTTAGATCAGTGTTTTTTTGCCGTTAGGAAAAAATGAGGAAGATTCTTAGATTTTCAAAAATCGATAAAAAATAGTAAACACTAAAATATCCAATATTAAATTAAATAGAATCTTTATTATGTAGAGGACTAAATTTTGGCCAAAAATCGCATCGGTTGATTAACGCGTTTAGCGTCCAGAATTTTTTATAGAAATTGGGGGTTTTTTGCCACTGAAAGAAAATGGGGCCATGTTTGTGGCCAAAGTAAATCTTAGCAAATCAGTTTAGTGTTATAAGAATTGAATGGTAAAAAATTTTAATAGGGTCACCTAATTAGTTTAGGCTGTGCGTTGATTCTTAGTTTTCAATGAACAGTTTTATATATTTAGATGACGGTGCCCGCAGCTTCGTTTGCGATGTCTCATGCCCATACGCTTGATACGCTTTGCACAGGGTCTTAATAATGTATTAAGACGATATAATTTAAATAAAGCAATTTATGCAATGTTTATTATCGAATAATAAGATTAAAAACTTACAAAAACGTATCTGTATATGTACAAAATGCAAGTATGCTAATTGGTATATCGCAACAAATTTTTAAGTTAACATCAAAAATATCAACAAATTTGCACATTCTATAGAAAAAAATAAAATTCCGAGAAAGGCGAACTAATATAATAATATTATTGCTCACATACGGTTATATACCAAAATACACGGTTATGCGAAGAAATTTTCTTGATACGACTCTGACCAAATTGAAAGTTTCCCGTTATCTTCTTCTTTTGCGCACTTTAGCTAACTCTTTCCTCTCTCTATCTACTGCGATCTGCCCTTTTATGTTTCCTAACAGCGTGGCAGAACACTGTAAAAATAAACACCAAAAAACAATTTGAATGGTATATTTTTACTAAACTATCAAGATTTTCGCCAAAAAAAACGTCTTTTAAGATTCTGGCAGCAAAACCTGTAGTCTCTTTGTTTAGAAGATAGCCATCAAATGAATCGTTGAAGCTTAAGGAAAAACTTTACCGAAGGAATTTTGATACTCAGTTTAGAAGTGCAATTTTTCGACGTTTGGAAATATTTTTGGCTAAATTGTAATTTTAGAACGGGTGTTAAAAATAGTAAAAAGCCTTAAATCTAAGCGGTCAAATTTTTTGAACATTTATAATGTCTTAAACTATTTTTGGGCAAAAACACGGATTCGATTGGTTAAACGCGTTTAGCGTCCAGAATTTTTGAAAGGAAAATTGACCTTTTTTCCAATTGGAAGAGATTGGGGCCACTTGTGGGGCCCAAATAAATCTTAGCAAATACAGTGTATAAGAATCTAATAAAAATGCATATTAATATTGTTAACCAGTGGTTTTGGCTGTGCGTTGAGTCCCAGTTTTCTTACTGATAGCCTTATATATAGAGACTAGCAGGGTGCCCGCAGCTTCGCTTGCGATGTCTCATGTTTGCATTATACCTGTCTCCATACAGGAAGCTCTTAAATATGTATTAAGACAATATTTTTAAATAAAGCAATTTATGCAATGTTTATATCGAATAATAAGATTAAAAACTACAAAAACGTATCTGCATATATGTACAAAATGCAAGTATGCTAATTGGTATATCGCAACAAATTTTTAAGTTAACATCAAAAATATCAACAAATTTGCACATTCTATAGAAAAAATTAAAATTCCGAGAAAGGCGAACTAATATAATAATATTATTGCTCACATACGGTTATATACCAAAATACACGGTTATGCGAAGAAATTTTCTTGATACGACTCTGACCAAATTGAAAGTTTCCCCGTTATCTTCTTCTTTTGCGCACTTGCTACACTCTTTCCTCTCTCTCTATCTACTGCGATCTCCCGCTCTTATGTTTCCTAACAGCGCGTGGCAGAACACTGTAAAAATAAACACCGCAAAAAACAATTTGAATGGTATATTTTTACTAAACTATCAAGATTTTCGCCAAAAAAACGTCTTTTGAGTATTCTGGCAGCAAAACCTGTAGTCTCTTTGTTTAGAAGATAGCCATCAAATGAATCGTTGAAGCTTAAGGAAAAACTTTACCGAAGGAATTTTTGATACTCAGTTTAGAAGTGCAATTTTTCGACGTTTGGAGATATTTTTGGCTAAATTGTAATTTTAGAACGGGTGTTAAAAATAGTAAAAAGCCTTAAATCTAAGCGGTCAAATTTTTTAAACATTTATAATGTCTTAAACTATTTTTGGGCGAAAACACGGATTCGATTGGTTAAACGGTTTAGCGTCCAGAATTTTTGAAAGGAAAATTGACCTTTTTCCAATTGGAAGCGATTGGGGCCACTTGGGGTGCCCCAATAAATCAGCTTACAGTTATAAGAATCTAATAAAAATGCATATTAATATTGTTAACCAGTGGTTTTGGCTGTGCGTTGAGTCCCAGTTTTCTTACTGATAGCCTTATATATAGAGATGATGACTGCCCCCCTGCCACAAAGCCCAGTGGCTTGAACGCTTTGACGGGGTTTATTCGTGTGTGTTGCTGGTATAATTTAATTTTAATTTATTGTTAAGTTTAATTTAGTTTTAAGTTTTTAATTTTAAGTTTTAAAAAGAAATCAAGATCAGCCGCCGCACAATTATTGTACTACACAGAGTCAGAAAGAGAGAGACAGTGCGAGAGTATGCATTCGGTGTTCAATGCTTGTGTATAATTTGTTGGAATTATTATTCCTACTTTAGGCTAATGTAATGCAATGGCCAAAAATCGCATCGATTGATTAACGCGTTTAGCGTCCAGATTTTTTTATAGAAATTGGGGGTTTTTTGCCACTGAAAGAAAATGGGGCCATGTTTGTGGCCAAAATAAATCTTAGCAAATCAGTTTAGTGTTATAAGAATTGAATGGTAAAAAATTTTAATAGGGTCACTTAATTAGTTTAGGCTGTGCGTTGATTCTTAGTTTTCAATGAACAGTTTTATATATTTAGATGACTGCCCCCTGCCCTTTTCACAAAGCCCAACGGCTTGAACGCTTTGACGGGGTTTATTCGTGTGTGTTGCTGGTATAATTTAATTTTAATTTATTGTTAAGTTAAATTTAGTTTTAAGTTTTTAATTTTAAGTTTTAAAAAGAAATCAAGATCAGCCGCCGCACAATTATTGTACTACACAGAGTCAGAGAGAGAGAGAGAGAGAGACAGTGCGAGAGTATGCATTCGGTGTTCAATGCTTGTGTATAATTTGTTGGAATTATTATTCCTACTTTAGGCTAATGTAACTTTTTTTTAGAATTGACCTAGAGCTTCAGTAGAACCACCATATGAATCCTTAAAGTATCAGGATTCCCTCGATAAATTTTCATATTGCTAATTGACTTAGATCAGTGTTTTTTTGCCGTTTGGAAAAAATGAGGAAGATTCTTAGATTTTCAAAAATCGATAAAAAATAGTAAACACTAAAATATCCAATATTAAATTAAATAGAATCTTTATTATGTAGAGGACTAAATTTTGGCCAAAAATCGCATCGGTTGATTAACGCGTTTAGCGTCCAGAATTTTTTATAGAAATTGGGGTTTTTTTGCCACTGAAAGAAAATGGGGCCATGTTTGTGGCCAAAATAAATCTTATCAAATCAGTTTAGTGTTATAAGAATTGAATGGTAAAAAATTTTAATAGGGTCATTTAATTAGTTTAGGCTGTGCGTTGATTCTTAGTTTTCAATGAACAGTTTTATATATTTAGATGACTGCCCCCTGCCCTTTTCACAAAGCCCAACGGCTTGAACGCTTTGACGGGGTTTATTCGTGTGTGTTGCTGGTATAATTTAATTTTAATTTAATGTTAATTATTGTTAAGTTAAATTTAGTTTTAAGTTTTTAATTTTAAGTTTTAAAAAGAAATCAAGATCAGCCGCCGCACAAATATTGTACTACACAGAGTCAGAGAGAGAGAGAGAGAGACAGTGCGAGAGAATGCATTCGGTGTTCAATGCTTGTGTATAATTTGTTGGAATTATTATTCCTACTTTAGGCTAATGTAACTTTTTTTAGAATTGACCTAGAGCTTCAGTAGAACCACCATATGAATCCTTAAAGTATCAGGATTCCCTCGATAAATTTTCATATTGCTAATTGACTTAGATCAGTGTTTTTTTGCCGTTTGGAAAAAATGAGGAAGATTCTTAGATTTTCAAAAATCGATAAAAAATAGTAAACATTAAAATATCCAATATTAAATTAAATAGAATCTTTATTATGTAGAGGACTAAATTTTGGCCAAAAATCGCATCGGTTGATTAACGCGTTTAGCGTCCAGAATTTTTTATAGAAATTGGGGGTTTTTTGCCACTGAAAGAAAATGGGGCCATGTTTGTGGCCAAAATAAATCTTAGCAAATCAGTTTAGTGTTATAAGAATTGAAGGGTAAAAAATTTTAATAGGGTCACTTAATTAGTTTAGGCTGTGCGTTGATTCTTAGTTTTCAATGAACAGTTTTATATATTTAGATGACTGCCCCCCTGCCCTTTTCACAAAGCCCAACGGCTTGAACGCTTTGACGGGGTTTATTCGTGTGTGTTGCTGGTATAATTTAATTTTAATTTAATGTTAATTATTGTTAAGTTAAATTTAGTTTTAAGTTTTTAATTTTAAGTTTTAACGAGGACGGAAAGCTAACTTCGGGCAAGCCGAAGTTTTAATACCCTTGCAGAATACTTTGCCAAATTAAAATCTGAAAAAGTAGCGATAGGAATAAGGTATACATAAATAAACTAGATTTGCGTCGTTTGAAAACAATTGCTTTTATACTGCAAAAATGTCATATAAAATAGAAAAAAGGGATACTTTCGCAGCCTTTTTTACTATTTTTCTAGCGGAAGCTATAAGAAATAGACGTCCGATCGGCAAACAAATTTTACCCTAATCAAGATATGCGTAAATAAATAAGACTTGGAAAAATTTAAAATGTCAGCTAGTTTACATGCGTGAAAAATTCAGAAAACCAACAAATTTGGACCGATTTCACCGAATTGTTCCTATGGGAGCTATAGGATATATCGACTCAGGAGGTGATCCTGATCAAGAATATATATACTTTATAGGGTCGGAAACGTCTCCTTCAGTGCGTTACAAACTTCTGACCAAAATTATAATACCCTCTGCAAGGGTATAAAAAGAAATCAAGATCAGCCGCCGCACAAATATTGTACTACACAGAGTCAGAGAGAGAGAGAGAGAGACAGTGCGAGAGAATGCATTCGGTGTTCAATGCTTGTGTATAATTTGTTGGAATTATTATTCCTACTTTAGGCTAATGTAACTTTTTTTTAGAATTGACCTAGAGCTTCAGTAGAACCACCATATGAATCCTTAAAGTATCAGGATTCCCTCGATAAATTTTCATATTGCTAATTGACTTAGATCAGTGTTTTTTTGCCGTTAGGAAAAAATGAGGAAGATTCTTAGATTTTCAAAAATCGATAAAAAATAGTAAACACTAAAATATCCAATATTAAATTAAATAGAATCTTTATTATGTAGAGGACTAAATTTTGGCCAAAAATCGCATCGGTTGATTAACGCGTTTAGCGTCCAGAATTTTTTATAGAAATTGGGGGTTTTTTTGCCACTGAAAGAAAATGGGGCCATGTTTGTGGCCAAAATAAATCTTAGCAAATCAGTTTAGTGTTATAAGAATTGAATGGTAAAAAATTTTAATAGGGTCACTTAATTAGTTTAGGCTGTGCGTTGATTCTTAGTTTTCAATGAACAGTTTTATATATTTAGATGACTGCCCCCTGCCCTTTTCACAAAGCCCAACGGCTTGAACGCTTTGACGGGGTTTATTCGTGTGTGTTGCTGGTATAATTTAATTTTAATTTAATGTTAATTATTGTTAAGTTAAATTTAGTTTTAAGTTTTTAATTTTAAGTTTTAAAAAGAAATCAAGATCAGCCGCCGCACAAATATTGTACTACACAGAGTCAGAGAGAGAGAGAGAGAGAGAGACAGTGCGAGAGAATGCATTCGGTGTTCAATGCTTGTGTATAATTTGTTGGAATTATTATTCCTACTTTAGGCTAATGTAACTTTTTTTAGAATTGACCTAGAGCTTCAGTAGAACCACCATATGAATCCTTAAAGTATCAGGATTCCCTCGATAAATTTTCATATTGCTAATTGACTTAGATCAGTGTTTTTTTGCCGTTAGGAAAAAATGAGGAAGATTCTTAGATTTTCAAAAATCGATAAAAAATAGTAAACACTAAAATATCCAATATTAAATTAAATAGAATCTTTATTATGTAGAGGACTAAATTTTGGCCAAAAATCGCATCGGTTGATTAACGCGTTTAGCGTCCAGAATTTTTTATAGAAATTGGGGGTTTTTTTGCCACTGAAAGAAAATGGGGCCATGTTTGTGGCCAAAATAAATCTTATCAAATCAGTTTAGTGTTATAAGAATTGAATGGTAAAAAATTTTAATAGGGTCACTTAATTAGTTTAGGCTGTGCGTTGATTCTTAGTTTTCAATGAACAGTTTTATATATTTAGATGACTGCCCCCCTGCCCTTTTCACAAAGCCCAACGGCTTGAACGCTTTGACGGGGTTTATTCGTGTGTGTTGCTGGTATAATTTAATTTTAATTTAATGTTAATTATTGTTAAGTTAAATTTAGTTTTAAGTTTTTAATTTTAAGTTTTAAAAAGAAATCAAGATCAGCCGCCGCACAAATATTGTACTACACAGAGTCAGAGAGAGAGAGAGAGAGAGAGACAGTGCGAGAGAATGCATTCGGTGTTCAATGCTTGTGTATAATTTGTTGGAATTATTATTCCTACTTTAGGCTAATGTAACTTTTTTTAGAATTGACCTAGAGCTTCAGTAGAACCACCATATGAATCCTTAAAGTATCAGGATTCCCTCGATAAATTTTCATATTGCTAATTGACTTAGATCAGTGTTTTTTTGCCGTTAGGAAAAAATGAGGAAGATTCTTAGATTTTCAAAAATCGATAAAAAATAGTAAACACTAAAATATCCAATATTAAATTAAATAGAATCTTTATTATGTAGAGGACTAAATTTTGGCCAAAAATCGCATCGGTTGATTAACGCGTTTAGCGTCCAGAATTTTTTATAGAAATTGGGGGTTTTTTGCCACTGAAAGAAAATGGGGCCATGTTTGTGGCCAAAATAAATCTTATCAAATCAGTTTAGTGTTATAAGAATTGAATGGTAAAAAATTTTAATAGGGTCACTTAATTAGTTTAGGCTGTGCGTTGATTCTTAGTTTTCAATGAACAGTTTTATATATTTAGATGACTGCCCCCCTGCCCTTTTCACAAAACCCAACGGCTTGAACGCTTTGACGGGGTTTATTCGTGTGTGTTGCTGGTATAATTTAATTTTAATTTAATGTTAATTATTGTTAAGTTAAATTTAGTTTTAAGTTTTTAATTTTAAGTTTTAAAAAGAAATCAAGATCAGCCGCCGCACAAATATTGTACTACACAGAGTCAGAGAGAGAGAGACAGTGCGAGAGAATGCATTCGGTGTTCAATGCTTGTGTATAATTTGTTGGAATTATTATTCCTACTTTAGGCTAATGTAACTTTTTTTTAGAATTGACCTAGAGCTTCAGTAGAACCACCATATGAATCCTTAAAGTATCAGGATTCCCTCGATAAATTTTCATATTGCTAATTGACTTAGATCAGTGTTTTTTTGCCGTTTGGAAAAAATGAGGAAGATTCTTAGATTTTCAAAAATCGATAAAAAATAGTAAACATTAAAGTATCCAATATTAAATTAAATAGAATCTTTATTATGTAGAGGACTAAATTTTGGCCAAAAATCGCATCGGTTGATTAACGCGTTTAGCGTCCAGAATTTTTTATAGAAATTGGGGGTTTTTTGCCACTGAAAGAAAATGGGGCCATGTTTGTGGCCAAAATAAATCTTAGCAAATCAGTTTAGTGTTATAAGAATTGAATGGTGAAAAATTTTAATAGGGTCATTTAATTAGTTTAGGCTGTGCGTTGATTCTTAGTTTTCAATTTTTCAGTTTTATATATAGAGATGACTGCCCCCCTGCCCTTTTCCAAAGCCCAACGGCTTGAACGCTTTGACGGGGTTTATTCGTGTGTGTTGCTGGTATAATTTAATTTTAATTTAATGTTAATTATTGTTAAGTTAAATTTAGTTTTAAGTTTTTAATTTTAAGTTTTAAAAAGAAATCAAGATCAGCCGCCGCACAAATATTGTACTACACAGAGTCAGAGAGAGAGAGAGAGAACAGTGCGAGAGAATGCATTCGGTGTTCAATGCTTGTGTATAATTTGTTGGAATTATTATTCCTACTTTAGGCTAATGTAACTTTTTTTAGAATTGACCTAGAGCTTCAGTAGAACCACCATATGAATCCTTAAAGTATCAGGATTCCCTCGATAAATTTTCATATTGCTAATTGACTTAGATCAGTGTTTTTTTGCCGTTAGGAAAAAATGAGGAAGATTCTTAGATTTTCAAAAATCGATAAAAAATAGTAAACATTAAAGTATCCAATATTAAATTAAATAGAATCTTTATTATGTAGAGGACTAAATTTTGGCCAAAAATCGCATCGGTTGATTAACGCGTTTAGCGTCCAGAATTTTTTATAGAAATTGGGGTTTTTTGCCACTGGAAGAAAATGGGGCCATGTTTGTGGCCAAAATAAATCTTAGCAAATCAGTTTAGTGTTATAAGAATTGAATGGTAAAAATTTTAATAGGGTCATTTAATTAGTTTAGACTGTGCGTTGATTCTTAGTTTTCAATGAACAGTTTTATATATAGAGATGACTGCCCCCCTGCCCTTTTCTAAAAGCCCAACGGCTTGAACGCTTTGACGGGGTTTATTCGTGTGTGTTGCTGGTATAATTTAATTTTAATTTAATGTTAATTATTGTTAAGTTAAATTTAGTTTTAAGTTTTTAATTTTAAGTTTTAAAAAGAAATCAAGATCAGCCGCCGCACAAATATTGTACTACACAGAGTCAGAGAGAGAGAGAGAGAGAGACAGTGCGAGAGAATGCATTCGGTGTTCAATGCTTGTGTATAATTTGTTGGAATTATTATTCCTACTTTAGGCTAATGTAACTTTTTTTAGAATTGACCTAGAGCTTCAGTAGAACCACCATATGAATCCTTAAAGTATCAGGATTCCCTCGATAAATTTTCATATTGCTAATTGACTTAGATCAGTGTTTTTTTGCCGTTAGGAAAAAATGAGGAAGATTCTTAGATTTTCAAAAATCGATAAAAAATTTTAAGTTTTAAAAAGAAATCAAGATCAGCCGCCGCACAAATATTGTACTACACAGAGTCAGAGAGAGAGAGAGAGAGAGAGACAGTGCGAGAGAATGCATTCGGTGTTCAATGCTTGTGTATAATTTGTTGGAATTATTATTCCTACTTTAGGCTAATGTAACTTTTTTTAGAATTGACCTAGAGCTTGAGTAGAACCACCATATGAATCCTTAAAGTATCAGGATTCCCTCGATAAATTTTCATATTGCTAATTGACTTAGATCAGTGTTTTTTTGCCGTTAGGAAAAAATTAGGAAGATTCTTAGATTTTCAAAAATCGATAAAAAATAGTTAACACTAAAATATCCAATATTAAATTAAATAGAATCTTTATTATGTAGAGGACTAAATTTTGGCCAAAAATTGCATCGGTTGATTAACGCGTTTAGCGTCCAGAATTTTTTATAGAAATTGGGGGTTTTTTGCCACTGAAAGAAAATGGGGCCATGTTTGTGGCCAAAATAAATCTTAGCAAATCAGTTTAGTGTTATAAGAATTGAATGGTAAAAAATTTTAATAGGGTCACTTAATTAGTTTAGGCTGTGCGTTGATTCTTAGTTTTCAATGAACAGTTTTATATATTTAGATGACTGCCCCCCTGCCCTTTTCACAAAGCCCAACGGCTTGAACGCTTTGACGGGGTTTATTCGTGTGTGTTGCTGGTATAATTTAATTATACCCTTGCAGAGGGTATTATAATTTTGGTCAGAAGTTTGTAACGCAGTGAAGGAGACGTTTCCGACCCCATAAAGTATATATATTCTTGATCAGGATCAATAGGGGAGTCGATATAGCCATGTCCGTCTGTCCGTCTGTCCGTCTGTCCGTCTGTCCGTCTGTTTCAATACCGTTTGCGAGCTCAGTTTAAAAGCTAGCGATCTGAAACTTTCACAATCGTCCTAAAACATGTGTACGCAGATCAAGTTTGAAAATCGCCCCGATCGGACGTCTATATCCTATAGCTCCCATAGGAACAATTGGATATATCTTGCAAGAATTTATGATATTTCGCGCAGTGTAAAAGCTATTGACATTAATCTTTACAAATCGTATTTTTTATGCATACCTTGATCAGGGTAAAAGCGCGTGGCGATCGGACGTCTATATCCTATAGCTCCCATAGGAACAATAGGGTAAAATCGGTTAAAATTTAATGATTTTTAGGATATTTCGCGCAGTGTAAAAGCTATTGACATAAATCTTTCCAAATCTTATTTTTTTATGCGTACCTTGATCAGGGTAAAAGCGCGTGACGATCGGACGTCTATATCCTATAGCTCCCATAGGAACAATAGGGTAAAATCGGTCCAAATTTGATGTTTTTCAGAATATTTCGCGATGTGTAAAAGCTATTGCTGTACATTTTTCCAAATCGTATTTTTTTATGCATTCATTCATCAAGGTAAAAGCGTGGCTGATCGGACGTCTATATCCTATAGCTCCCATAGGAACAATTCGGTGAAATCGGTCCAAATTTGTTGGTTTTCTGAATTTTTCACGTAGTGTGTAAGCTACTGACATAAATTTTTCCAAGTCTTATTTATTTACGCATATCTTGATTAGGGTAAAAGCGCTTGCCGATCGGACGTCTATTTCTTATAGCTTCCGTAGGAAAAATAGTTAAAGGCTGCGAAAGTATCCCTTTTTTTCTATTTTATATGACATTTTTGCAGTATAAAAGCAATTGACATCAAACGACGCAAATCTAGTTTATTTATGTATACCTTATTCCTATCGCTACTTTTTCAGTTTTAGCAATTTCGGCAAAGTCTGCAAGGGTATTAAAACTTCGGCTTGCCGAAGTTAGCTTCCGTCCTCGTTTTAATTTAATGTTAATTATTGTTAAGTTAAATTTAGTTTTAAGTTTTTAATTTTAAGTTTTAAAAAGAAATCAAGATCAGCCGCCGCACAAATATTGTACTACACAGAGTCAGAGAGAGAGAGAGAGAGACAGTGCGAGAGAATGCATTCGGTGTTCAATGCTTGTGTATAATTTGTTGGAATTATTATTCCTACTTTAGGCTAATGTAACTTTTTTAGAATTGACCTAGAGCTTCCGTAGAACCACCATATGAATCCTTAAAGTATCAGGATTCCCTCGATAAATTTTCATATTGCTAATTGACTTAGATCAGTGTTCTTTTGCCATTAGGAAAAAATGAGGAAGATTCTTAGATTTTCAAAAATCGATAAAAAAATAGTAAATATTAAAGTATCCAATATTTAATTAAATAGAATCTTTATTATGTAGAGGACTAAAATTTGGCCAAAAATCGCATCGGTTGATTAACGCGTTTAGCGTCCAGAATTTTTTATAGAAATTGGGGGTTTTTGCCACTGAAAGAAAATGGGGCCATGTTTGTGGCCAAAATAAATCTTAGCAAATCAGTTTAGTGTTATAAGAATTGAATGGTAAAAAATTTTAATAGGGTCACTTAATTAGTTTAGGCTGTGCGTTGATTCTTAGTTTTCAATGAACAGTTTTATATATTTAGATGACTGCCCCCTGCCCTTTTCACAAAGCCCAACGGCTTGAACGCTTTGACGGGGTTTATTCGTGTGTGTTGCTGGTATAATTTAATTTTAATTTAATGTTAATTATTGTTAAGTTAAATTTAGTTTTAAGTTTTTAATTTTAAGTTTTAAAAAGAAATCAAGATCAGCCGCCGAACAAATATTGTACTACACAGAGTCAGAGAGAGAGAGAGAGAGAGACAGTGCGAGAGAATGCATTCGGTGTTCAATGCTTGTGTATAATTTGTTGGAATTATTATTCCTACTTTAGGCTAATGTAACTTTTTTTAGAATTGACCTAGAGCTTCAGTAGAACCACCATATGAATCCTTAAAGTATCAGGATTCCCTCGATAAATTTTCATATTGCTAATTGACTTAGATCAGTGTTCTTTTGCCATTAGGAAAAAATGAGGAAGATTCTTAGATTTTCAAAAATCGATAAAAAATAGTAAATATTAAAGTATCCAATATTTAATTAAATAGAATCTTTATTATGTAGAGGACTAAATTTTGGCCAAAAATCGCATCGGTTGATTAACGCGTTTAGCGTCCAGAATTTTTTATAGAAATTGGGGGTTTTTTGCCACTGAAAGAAAATGGGGCCATGTTTGTGGCCAAAATAAATCTTAGCAAATCAGTTTAGTGTTATAAGAATTGAATGCTGAAAAATTTTAATAGGGTCACTTAATTAGTTTAGGCTGTGCGTTGATTCTTAGTTTTCAATGAACAGTTTTATATATAGAGATGACTGCCCCCCTGCCCTTTTCCAAAGCCCAACGGCTTGAACGCTTTGACGGGGTTTATTCGTGTGTGTTGCTGGTATAATTTAATTTTAATTTAATGTCAATTATTGTTAAGTTAAATTTAGTTTTAAGTTTTTAATTTTAAGTTTTAAAAAGAAATCAAGATCAGCCGCCGCACAAATATTGTACTACACAGAGTCAGAGAGAGAGAGAGAGAGAGACAGTGCGAGAGAATGCATTCGGTGTTCAATGCTTGTGTATAATTTGTTGGAATTATTATTCCTACTTTAGGCTAATGTAACTTTTTTAGAATTGACCTAGAGCTTCAGTAGAACCACCATATGAATCCTTAAAGTATCAGGATTCCCTCGATAAATTTTCATATTGCTAATTGACTTAGATCAGTGTTTTTTTGCCGTTAGGAAAAAATGAGGAAGATTCTTAGATTTTCAAAAATCTATAAAAAATAGTAAACACTAAAATATCCAATATTAAATTAAATAGAATCTTTATTATGTAGAGGACTAAATTTTGGCCAAAAATCTCATCGGTTGATTAACGCGTTTAGCGTCCAGAATTTTTTATAGAAATTGGGGGTTTTTGCCACTGAAAGAAAATGGGGCCATGTTTGTGGCCAAAGTAAATCTTAGCAAATCAGTTTAGTGTTATAAGAATTGAATGGTAAAAAATTTTAATAGGGTCACTTAATTAGTTTAGGCTGTGCGTTGATTCTTAGTTTTCAATGAACAGTTTTATATATTTAGATGACTGCCCCCTGCCCTTTTCACAAAGACCAACGGCTTGAACGCTTTGACGGGGTTTATTCGTGTGTGTTGCTGGTATAATTTAATTTTAATTTAATGTTAATTATTGTTAAGTTAAATTTAGTTTTAAGTTTTTAATTTTAAGTTTTAAAAAGAAATCAAGATCAGCCGCCGCACAAATATTGTACTACACAGAGTCAGAGAGAGAGAGAGAGAGAGAGACAGTGCGTTCGGTGTTCAATGCTAGTGTATAATTTGTTGGAATTATTATTCCTACTTTAGGCTAATGTAACTTTTTTTAGAATTGACCTAGAGCTTCAGTAGAACCACCATATGAATCCTTAAAGTATCAGGATTCCCTCGATAAATTTTCATATTGCTAATTGACTTAGATCAGTGTTTTTTTGCCGTTTGGAAAAAATGAGGAAGATTCTTAGATTTTCAAAAATCGATAAAAAAATAGTAAACATTAAAGTATCCAATATTAAATTAAATAGAATCTTTATTATGTAGAGGACTAAATTTTGGCCAAAAATCGCATCGATTGATTAACGCGTTTAGCGTCCAGATTTTTTTTATAGAAATTGGGGGATTTTTGCCACGGAAAGAAAATGGGGCCATGTTTGTGGCCAAAATAAATCTTAGCAAATCAGTTTAGTGTTATAAGAATTGAATGGTAAAAAATTTTAATAGGGTCACTTAATTAGTTTAGGCTGTGTGTTGATTCTTAGTTTTCAATGAACAGTTTTATATATAGAGATGACTGCCCCCCTGCCCTTTTCACAAAACCCAACGGCTTGAACGCTTTGACGGGGTTTATTCGAGTTTGTTTTTAATTTTAATTTATTGTTTATTTATTGTTAATTTATTGTTAATTTATTGTTAAGTTTAATTTAGTTTTAAGTTTTTAATTTTAAGTTTTAAAAAGAAATCAAGATCAGCCGCCGCACAATTATTGTACTACACAGAGTCAGAGAGAGTGAGAGTGAGACAGTGCGAGAGAATGCATTCGGTGTTCAATGCTTGTTATAATTTGTTGGAATTATTATTCCTACTTCAGGCTTAATTTAATTTAATTTTAATTTAGTGTTAATTTATTGTTAAGTTTAGTTTAGTTTTAAGTTTTTAATTTTAAGTTTTAAAAAGAAATCAAGATCAGCCGCCGCACAATTATTGTACTACACAGAGTCAGAGAGAGAGAGAGTGAGACAGTGCGAGAGAATGCATTCGGTGTTCAATGCTTGTGTATAATTTGTTGGAATTATTATTTCTACTTTAGGCTAATGTAACTTTTTTTAGAATTGACCTAGAGCTTCAGTAAAACCACCATATGAATCCTTAAAGTATCAGGATTCCCTCGATAAATTTTCATATTGCTAATTGACTTAGATCATTGTTTTTTTGCCGTTTGGAAAAAATGAGGAAGATTCTTAGATTTTCAAAGATCGATAAAAAATAGTAAACATTAAAATATCCAATATTAAATTAAATAGAATCTTCATTATGTAGAGGACTAAATTTTGGCCAAAAATCGCATCGATTGATTAAGGCGTTTAGCGTGCAGATTTTTTTATAGAAATTGGCGGTTTTTTGCCACTGGAAGAAAATGGGGGCATGTTTGTGGCCAAAATAAATCTTAGCAAATAAGTTTAGTGTTATAAGAATTGAATGGTAAAAAATTTTAATAGGGTCACTTAATTAGTTTAGGCTGTGTGTTGATTCTTAGTTTTCAATGAACAGTTTTATATATAGAGATGACTGCCCCCCTGCCCTTTTCACAAAGCCCAACGGCTTGAACGCTTTGACGGGGTTTATTCGTGTGTGTTGCTGGTATAATTTAATTTTAATTTAATGTTAATTATTGTTAAGTTAAATTTAGTTTTAAGTTTTTAATTTTAAGTTTTAAAAAGAAATCAAGATCAGCCGCCGCACAAATATTGTACTACACAGAGTCAGAGAGAGAGAGAGAGAGAGAGACAGTGCGAGAGAATGCATTCGGTGTTCAATGCTTGTGTATAATTTGTTGGAATTATTATTCCTACTTTAGGCTAATGTAACTTTTTTTAGAATTGACCTAGAGCTTCAGTAGAACCACCATATGAATCCTTAAAGTATCAGGATTCCCTCGATAAATTTTCATATTGCTAATTGACTTAGATCAGTGTTTTTTTGCCGTTTGGAAAAAATGTGGAAGATTCTTAGATTTTCAAAGATCGATAAAAAATAGTAAACATTAAAATATCCAAAATTAAATTAAATAGAATCTTCATTATGTAGAGGACTAAATTTTGGCCAAAAATCGCATCGATTGATTAAGGCGTTTAGCGTCCAGATTTTTTTATAGAAATTGGCGGTTTTTTGCCACTGGAAGAAAATGGGGGCATGTTTGTGGCCAAAATAAATCTTAGCAAATAAGTTTAGTGTTATAAGAATTGAATGGTAAAAAATTTTAATAGGGTCATTTAATTAGTTTAGGCTGTGCGTTGATTCTTAGTTTTCAATGAACAGTTTTATATATATACAGTGACAAACTTAATTATTGGCACAGCAAGCATGTTAAACTTTGAGGCTATTTTTCTTCTTATAATATGCTGATATTAAAATAAAACAAAATATTTTTAGATAGAATCATTAATTTTATGTTAAATACAAGTGACTTCATTAATTTATCTTTTATAAATAATTTATTAAAAATAAAAGACCAAAGAATGGACCGAATTTGCCTGAACAAAATTATTGGCACACTTGGGTTTTAATTAACTATTTTGTTAAAACTTTATCGATTTGGCCACTTTTTTTTTTAATAATCACATTTGCCTCTATAATATAATGGTATAATGATTAATTTTATAGCTAAAATTGTTTTAGTGCCTTAAAATAAAGGAAAAGTTGGTTGACTTTACTAGGTAAAAATAAAATCAACCGCATGTGTCCAAATATTCAAATTTAATTAGCAGGATCAATGCAAATCGAAAGTCAACATTGGGGAAAGGATGCCCAGAAGCCATTTTTCCCATTCGGAGTCCTTTGTTACATTTTAAAGGACCCACGCAGTTGCAAAATGCAGGGCACACTGGCCAATCCATGGCTTTGAGAGGCCAGGAAAGCGTAAGGATCGTATAAAAGGACAATGTCAACCCCCAGATCTTCTCAACACGTATCGAAGTTGATGATAAGAAGGACTTTGGTAAGGATATTACCCCAACAGCCTTTTTTCAGGCCCTGCATGATGGTTTCTACAAATGAACTGAACCAAAAAGAAATCAATAGATTTTAAAGTAAAACGAGGACGGAAGCTAACTTCGGCAAGCCGAAGTTTTAATACCCTTGCAGACTTTGCCGAAATTGCTAAAACTGAAAAAGTAGCGATAGGAATAAGGTATACATAAATAAACTAGATTTGCGTCGTTTGATGTCAATTGCTTTTATACTGCAAAAATGTCATATAAAATAGAAAAAAAGGGATACTTTCGCAGCCTTTAACTATTTTTCCTACGGAAGCTATAAGAAATAGACGTCCGATCGGCAAGCGCTTTTACCCTAATCAAGATATGCGTAAATAAATAAGACTTGGAAAAATTTATGTCAGTAGCTTACACACTACGTGAAAAATTCAGAAAACCAACAAATTTGGACCGATTTCACCGAATTGTTCCTATGGGAGCTATAGGATATAGACGTCCGATCGCCAAGCGCTTTTACCCTGATCAAGGTATGCATAAAAAAAAAGATTTGGAAAGATTTATGTTAAATGCTTTTACACTGCGCGAAATATCTTCCATTCTTGAAAGTTATATCCGATTGTTCCTATGGGAGCTATAGGATATAGACGTCCGATCAGCACGCGCTTTTACCTTGATGAAGGAATGCATAAAAAAATACGATTTGAAAAAATTTATAGCAATAGCTTTTACACAGCGCGAAATATTCTGAAAAACATCAAATTTGGACCGATTTTACCCTATTGTTCCTATGGGAGCTATAGGATATAGTCGTCCGATCGCCACGCGCTTTTACCCTGATCAAGGTATGCATAAAAAAATACGATTTGGAAAGATTCATGTCAAAAGCTTTTACACTGCGCGAAATATCATAAATTCTGGCAAGATATATCCGATTGTTCCTATGGGAGCTATAGGATATAGACGTCCGATCGGGGCGATTTTCAAACTTGATCTGCGTACACATGTTTTAGCACGAGTGTGAAAGTTTCAGATCGCTAGCTTTTAAACTGAGCTCGCAAACGGTATTGAAACAGATGGACAGACGGACAGACGGACAGACGGACAGACGGACATGGCTATATCGACTCAGGAGGTGATCCTGATCAAGAATATATATACTTTATAGGGTCGGAAACGTCTCCTTCACTGCGTTACAAACTTCTGACCAAAATTATAATACCCTCTGCAAGGGTATAAAAATACGATTTGTAAAGATTAATGTCAATAGCTTTTACACTGCGCGAAATATCATAAATTCTTGCAAGATATATCCAATTGTTCCTATGGGAGCTATAGGATATAGACGTCCGATCGGGGCGATTTTCAAACTTGATCTGCGTACACATGTTTTAGGACGATTGTGAAAGTTTCAGATCGCTAGCTTTTAAACTGAGCTCGCAAACGGTATTGAAACAGACGGACAGACGGACAGACGGACATGGCTATATCGACTCCCCTATTGATCCTGATCAAGAATATATATACTTTATGGGGTCGGAAACGTCTCCTTCACTGCGTTACAAACTTCTGACCAAAATTATAATACCCTCTGCAAGGGTATAATTAAGTTTTCTATAATTATACATAAAAAAAAGATTAGCTATACGTAATTAATTTAATTTTTAAATAGCGGATGTAGTATGTACTTGTCTGATTGGCAGCAACTTTTACCCTGAGCAAGGTGTACATAAATAAATTAGATAAATTGCATAGTTTCCTGCCAATAGCTTTTATACTGCAAAACTGTCATATACAAATAGGGAAAAATGGGATATTTTCGCAGCCTTTAACAATTTTTCCTACGGAAGCTATACGATATAGACGTCCAATCGGCAAGCGCTTTTACCCTGATCAAGGTATGCGTAAATAAATAAGACTTGGAAAAATGTGTGTCAATAGCTTATACACTGCGCGAAATATTCTAAATAACATGAAATTTTGACCGATTTCACCGTATTGTTCCTATGGGAGCTATAGGATATAGACGTCCGATCAGCACGCGCTTTTACCTTGATGAATGAATGCATAAAAAATACGATTTGAAAAAATGTACAGCAATAGCTTTTACACATCGCGAAATATTCTGAAAAACATAAAATTTGGACCGATTTTACCCTATTGTTCCAATGGGAGCTATAGGATATAGACGTCCGATCGCCACGCGCTTTTACCCTGATCAAGGTATGCATAAAAAAATACGATTTGTAAAGATTAATGTCAATAGCTTTTACACTGCGCGAAATATCATAAATTCTTGCAAGATATATCCAATTGTTCCTATGGGAGCTATAGGATATAGACGTCCGATCGGGGCGATTTTCAAACTTGATCTGCGTACACATGTTTTAGGACGATTGTGAAAGTTTCAGATCGCTAGCTTTTAAACTGAGCTCGCAAACGGTATTGAAACAGACGGACAGACGGACAGACGGACATGGCTATATCGACTCCCCCTATTGATCCTGATCAAGAATATATATACTTTATGGGGTCGGAAACGTCTCCTTCACTGCGTTACAAACTTCTGACCAAAATTATAATACCCTCTGCAAGGGTATAAAAATTAAGTTTTCTATAATTATACATAAAAAAAGATTAGCTATACGTAATTAATTTAATTTTTAAATAGCGGATGTAGTATGTACTTGTCTGATTGGCAGCAACTTTTACCCTGAGCAAGGTGTACATAAATAAATTAGATAAATTGCATAGTTTCATGCCAATAGCTTTTATACTGCAAAATTGTCATATACAAATAGGGAAAAAGGGATATTTTCGCAGCCTTTAACAATTTTTCCTACGGAAGCTATACGATATAGACGTCCAATCGGCAAGCGCTTTTACGCTGATCAAGGTATGCGTAAATAAATAAGACTTGGAAAAATGTGTGTCAATAGCTTATACACTGCGCGAAATATTCTAAAAAACATGAAATTTTGACCGATTTCACCGTATTGTTCCTATGGGAGCTATAGGATATAGACGTCCGATCAGCACGCGCTTTTACCTTGATGAATGAATGCATAAAAAAATACGATTTGAAAAAATGTACAGCAAT
Organism: Drosophila carrolli; assembly: GCA_018152295.1. NCBI lineage: Eukaryota > Metazoa > Arthropoda > Insecta > Diptera > Drosophilidae > Drosophila > Drosophila carrolli. The sequence goes on along the minus strand of JAECXJ010000095.1, from coordinate 12,201 downwards.
AGCTTTTACACATCGCGAAATATTCTGAAAAACATCAAATTTGGACCGATTTTACCCTATTGTTCCTATGGGAGCTATAGGATATAGACGTCCGATCGTCACGCGCTTTTACCCTGATCAAGGTACGCATAAAAAAATAAGATTTGGAAAGATTTATGTCAATAGCTTTTACACTGCGCGAAATATCCTAAAAATCATTAAATTTTAACCGATTTTACCCTATTGTTCCTATGGGAGCTATAGGATATAGACGTCCGATCGCCACGCGCTTTTACCCTGATCAAGGTATGCATAAAAAAATACGATTTGTAAAGATTAATGTCAATAGCTTTTACACTGCGCGAAATATCATAAATTCTTGCAAGATATATCCAATTGTTCCTATGGGAGCTATAGGATATAGACGTCCGATCGGGGCGATTTTCAAACTTGATCTGCGTACACATGTTTTAGGACGATTGTGAAAGTTTCAGATCGCTAGCTTTTAAACTGAGCTCGCAAACGGTATTGAAACAGACGGACAGACGGACAGACGGACATGGCTATATCGACTCCCCTATTGATCCTGATCAAGAATATATATACTTTATGGGGTCGGAAACGTCTCCTTCACTGCGTTACAAACTTCTGACCAAAATTATAATACCCTCTGCAAGGGTATAAAAAAAACCTTTTAGTTCAGCGAAATTTATATCTGAGTATGCCAATCGACTTTTGGGTCCTTTCAACCTTCTCGTATGATTTAATAATCCTTTCCCCAAGCAAAGAGCTTATGTTAGAACCCTTTTCAAGCCGATGGATTTTTTCTAGGAGAAATTCATTTGTAGAAACCATCATGCAGGGCCTGAAAAAAGGCTGTTGGGGTAATATCCTTACCAAAGTCCTTCTTATCATCAACTTCGATACGTGTTGAGAAGATCTGGGGGTTGACATTGTCCTTTTATACGATCCTTACGCTTTCCTGGCCTCTCAAAGCCATGGATTGGCCAGTGTGCCCTGCATTTTGCAACTGCGTGGGTCCTTTAAAATGTAACAAAGGACTCCGAATGGGAAAAATGGCTTCTGGGCATCCTTTCCCCAATGTTGACTTTCGATTTGCATTGATCCTGCTAATTAAATTTGAATATTTGGACACATGCGGTTGATTTTATTTTTACCTAGTAAAGTCAACCAACTTTTCCTTTATTTTAAGGCACTAAAACAATTTTAGCTATAAAATTAATCATTATACCATTAAGATTATAGAGGCAAATGTGATTATTAAAAAAAAAGTGGCCAAATCGATAAAGTTTTAACAAAATAGTTAATTAAAACCCAAGTGTGCCAATAATTTTGTTCAGGCAAATTCGGTCCATTCTTTGGTTTTTTATTTTTAATAAATTATTTATAAAAGATAAATTAATGAAGTCACTTGTATTTAACATAAAATTAATGATTCTATCTAAAAATATTTTGTTTTATTTTAATATCAGCATATTATAAGAAGAAAAATAGCCTCAAGGTTTAACATGCTTGCTGTGCCAATAATTAAGTTTGTCACTGTAGATGATGACTGCCCCCTGCCCTTTTCAAAAGCCCAGCGGCTTGAACGCTTTGACGGGGTTTATTCGTGTGTGTTGCTGGTATAATTTAATTTTAATTTATTGTTAAGTTTAATTTAGTTTTAAGTTTTTAATTTTAAGTTTTAAAAAGAAATCAAAATCAACCGCCAATATTAAATTAAATAGAATCTTTATTATGTAGAGGACTAAATTTTGGCCATAAATCGCATCGGTTGATTAACGCGTTTAGCGTCCAGAATTTTTTATAGAAATTGGGGGTTTTTTGCCACTGAAAGAAAATGTGGCCATGTTTGTGGCCAAAATAAATCTTATCAAATCAGTTTAGTGTTATAAGAATTGAATGGTAAAAAATTTTAATAGGGTCACTTAATTAGTTTAGGCTGTGCGTTGATTCTTAGTTTTCAATGAACAGTTTTATATATTTAGATGACTGCCCCCCTGCCCTTTTCACAAAACCCAACGGCTTGAACGCTTTGACGGGGTTTATTCGTGTGTGTTGCTGGTATAATTTAATTTTAATTTATTGTTAAGTTTAATTTAGTTTTAAGTTTTTAATTTTAAGTTTTAAAAAGAAATCAAGATCAGCCGCCGCACAATTATTGTACTACACAGAGTCAGAGAGAGAGAGACAGTGCGAGAGAATGCATTCGGTGTTCAATGCTTGTGTATAATTTGTTGGAATTATTATTCCTACTTTAGGCTAATGTAACTTTTTTTAGAATTGACCTAGAGCTTCAGTAGAACCACCATATGAATCCTTAAAGTATCAGGATTCCCTCGATAAATTTTCATATTGCTAATTGACTTAGATCAGTGTTTTTTTGCCGTTTGGAAAAAATTAGGAAGATTCTTAGATTTTCAAAAATCGATAAAAAATAGTAAACATTAAAGTATCCAATATTAAATTAAATAGAATCTTTATTATGTAGAGGACTAAATTTTGGCCAAAAATCGCATCGATTGATTAACGCGTTTAGCGTCCAGATTTTTTTATAGAAATTGGGGGTTTTTTGCCACTGAAAGAAAATGGGGCCATGTTTGTGGCCAAAATAAATCTTAACAAATCAGTTCAGTGTTATAAGAATTGAATGGTAAAAAATTTTAATAGGGTCACTTAATTAGTTTAGGCTGTGCGTTGATTCTTAGTTTTCAATGAACAGTTTTATATATTTAGATGACTGCCCCCCTGCCCTTTTCAAAAGCCCAACGGCTTGAACGCTTTGACGGGGTTTATTCGTGTGTGTTGCTGGTATAATTTAATTTGCTGGTATATTTTAATTATAATTTAATGTTAATTATTGTTAAGTTAAATTTAGTTTTAAGTTTTTAATTTTAAGTTTTAAAAAGAAATCAAGTCAGCCGCCGCACAATTATTGTACTACACAGAGTCAGAGAGAGAGAGAGAGAGAGAGACAGTGCGAGAGAATGCATTCGGTGTTCGATGCTTGTGTATAATTTGTTGGAATTATTATTCCTACTTTAGGCTAATGTAACTTTTTTTAGAATTGACCTAGAGCTTCAGTAGAACCACCATATGAATCCTTAAAGTATCAGGATTCCCTCGATAAATTTTCATATTGCTAATTGACTTAGATCAGTGCTTTTTTGCCGTTTGGAAAAAATGAGGAAGATTCTTAGATTTTCAAAAATCGATAAAAAATAGGAAACATTAAAATATCCAATATTAAATTAAATAGAACCTTTATTATGTAGAGGACTAAATTTTTGGCCAAAAATCGCATCGATTGATTAACGCGTTTAGCGTCCAGAATTTTTTATAGAAATTGGGGGTTTTTTGCCACTGAAAGAAAATGGGGCCGTGTTTGTGGCCAAAATAAATCTTAGCAAATCAGTTTAGTGTTATAAGAATTGAATGGTAAAAAATTTTAATAGGGTCACTTAATTAGTTTAGGCTGTGCGTTGATTCTTAGTTTTCAATTTTTCAGTTTTATATATAGAGATGACTGCCCCCCTGCCCTTTTCACAAAGCCCAACGGCTTGAACGCTTTGACGGGGTTTATTCGTGTGTGTTGCTGGTATAATTTAATTTTAATTTAATGTTAATTATTGTTAATTTAAATTTAGTTTTAAGTTTTTAATTTTAAGTTTTAAAAAGAAATCAAGATCAGCCGCCGCACAAATATTGTACTACACAGAGTCAGAGAGAGAGAGAGAGAGAGACAGTGCGAGAGAATGCATTCGGTGTTCGATGCTTGTGTATAATTTGTTGGAATTATTATTCCTACTTTAGGCTAATGTAACTTTTTTTAGAATTGACCTAGAGCTTCAGTAGAACCACCATATGAATCCTTAAAGTATCAGGATTCCCTCGATAAATTTTCATATTGCTAATTGACTTAGATCAGTGTTCTTTTGCCGTTAGGAAAAAATGAGGAAGATTCTTAGATTTTCAAAAATCGATAAAAAATAGTAAACATTAAAGTATCCAATATTAAATTAAATAGAATCTTTATTATGTAGAGGACTAAATTTTGGCCAAAAATCGCATCGGTTGATTAACGCGTTTAGCGTCCTGATTTTTTTATAGAAATTGGGGGTTTTTTGCCACTGAAAGAAAATGGGGCCATGTTTGTGGCCAAAATAAATCTTAGCAAATCAGTTTAGTGTTATAAGAATTGAATGGTGAAAAATTTTAATAGGGTCATTTAATTAGTTTAGGCTGTGCGTTGATTCTTAGTTTTCAATGAACAGTTTTATATATAGAGATGACTGCCCCCCTGCCCTTTTCTAAAAGCCCAACGGCTTGAACGTTTTGACGGGGTTTATTCGTGTGTGTTGCTGGTATAATTTAATTTTAATTTAATGTTAATTATTGTTAAGTTAAATTTAGTTTTAAGTTTTTAATTTTAAGTTTTAAAAAGAAATCAAAATCAGCCGCCGCACAAATATTGTACTACACAGAGTCAGAGAGAGAGAGAGAGAGACAGTGCGAGAGAATGCATTCGGTGTTCAATGCTTGTGTATAATTTGTTGGAATTATTATTCCTACTTTAGGCTAATGTAACTTTTTTTAGAATTGACCTAGAGCTTCAGTAGAACCACCATATGAATCCTTAAAGTATCAGGATTCCCTCGATAAATTTTCATATTGCTAATTGACTTAGATCAGTGTTTTTTTGCCGTTTGGAAAAAATGAGGAAGATTCTTAGATTTTCAAAAATCGATAAAAAATAGTAAACATTAAAGTTTTAAAAAGAAATCAAAATCAGCCGCCGCACAAATATTGTACTACACAGAGTCAGAGAGAGAGAGACAGTGCGAGAGAATGCATTCGGTGTTCAATGCTTGTGTATAATTTGTTGGAATTATTATTCCTACTTTAGGCTAATGTAACTTTTTTTAGAATTGACCTAGAGCTTCAGTAGAACCACCATATGAATCCTTAAAGTATCAGGATTCCCTCGATAAATTTTCATATTGCTAATTGACTTAGATCAGTGTTTTTTGCCGTTTGGAAAAAATGAGGAAGATTCTTAGATTTTCAAAAATCGATAAAAAATAGTAAACATTAAAGTATCCAATATTAAATTAAATAGAATCTTTATTATGTAGAGGACTAAATTTTGGCTGAAAATCGCATCGATTGATTAACGCGTTTAGCGTCCAGAATTTTTTATAGAAATTGGGGGTTTTTTGCCACTGAATTGTTATAAGAATTGAATGGTAAAAAATTTTAATAGGGTCACTTAATTAGTTTAGGCTGTGCGTTGATTCTTAGTTTTCAATGAACAGTTTTATATATTTAGATGACTGCCCCCTGCCCTTTTCAAAAGCCCAACGGCTTGAACGCTTTGACGGGGTTTATTCGTGTGTGTTGCTGGTATAATTTAATTTGCTGGTATATTTTAATTATAATTTAATGTTAATTATTGTTAAGTTAAATTTAGTTTTAAGTTTTTAATTTTAAGTTTTAAAAAGAAATCAAGATCAGCCGCCGCACAATTATTGTACTACACAGAGTCAGAGAGAGAGAGAGAGAGAGAACAGTGCGAGAGAATGCATTCGGTGTTCAATGCTTGTGTATAATTTGTTGGAATTATTATTCCTACTTTAGGCTAATGTAACTTTTTTTAGAATTGACCTAGAGCTTCAGTAGAACCACCATATGAATCCTTAAAGTATCAGGATTCCCTCGATAAATTTTCATATTGCTAATTGACTTAGATCAGTGCTTTTTTGCCGTTTGGAAAAAATGAGGAAGATTCTTAGATTTTCAAAAATCGATAAAAAATAGGAAACATTAAAATATCCAATATTAAATTAAATAGAACCTTTATTATGTAGAGGACTAAATTTTGGCCAAAAATCGCATCGATTGATTAACGCGTTTAGCGTCCAGAATTTTTATAGAAATTGGGGGTTTTTTGCCACTGAAAGAAAATGGGGCCGTGTTTGTGGCCAAAATAAATCTTAGCAAATCAGTTTAGTGTTATAAGAATTGAATGGTAAAAAATTTTAATAGGGTCACTTAATTAGTTTAGGCTGTGCGTTGATTCTTAGTTTTCAATGTATCAGTTTTATATATAGAGATGACTGCCCCCCTGCCCTTTTCACAAAGCCCAACGGCTTGAACGCTTTGACGGGGTTTATTCGTGTGTGTTGCTGGTATAATTTAATTTTAATTTAATGTTAATTATTGTTAATTTAAATTTAGTTTTAAGTTTTTAATTTTAAGTTTTAAAAAGAAATCAAGATCAGCCGCCGCACAAATATTGTACTACACAGAGTCAGAGAGAGAGAGAGAGAGAGACAGTGCGAGAGAATGCATTCGGTGTTCAATGCTTGTGTATAATTTGTTGGAATTATTATTCCTACTTTAGGCTAATGTAACTTTTTTTAGAATTGACCTAGAGCTTCAGTAGAACCACCATATGAATCCTTAAAGTATCAGGATTCCCTCGATAAATTTTCATATTGCTAATTGACTTAGATCAGTGTTCTTTTGCCGTTAGGAAAAAATGAGGAAGATTCTTAGATTTTCAAAAATCGATAAAAAATAGTAAACATTAAAGTATCCAATATTAAATTAAATAGAATCTTTATTATGTAGAGGACTAAATTTTGGCCAAAAATCGCATCGGTTGATTAACGCGTTTAGCGTCCAGATTTTTTATAGAAATTGGGGGTTTTTTGCCACTGAAAGAAAATGGGGCCATGTTTGTGGCCAAAATAAATCTTAGCAAATCAGTTTAGTGTTATAAGAATTGAATGGTGAAAAATTTTAATAGGGTCATTTAATTAGTTTAGGCTGTGCGTTGATTCTTAGTTTTCAATGAACAGTTTTATATATAGAGATGACTGCCCCCTGCCCTTTTCTACAAAGCCCAACGGCTTGAACGTTTTGACGGGGTTTATTCGTGTGTGTTGCTGGTATAATTTAATTTTAATTTAATGTTAATTATTGTTAAGTTAAATTTAGTTTTAAGTTTTTAATTTTAAGTTTTAAAAAGAAATCAAGATCAGCCGCCGCACAAATATTGTACTACACAGAGTCAGAGAGAGAGAGAGAGAGACAGTGCGAGAGAATGCATTCGGTGTTCAATGCTTGTGTATAATTTGTTGGAATTATTATTCCTACTTTAGGCTAATGTAACTTTTTTTAGAATTGACCTAGAGCTTCAGTAGAACCACCATATGAATCCTTAAAGTATCAGGATTCCCTCGATAAATTTTCATATTGCTAATTGACTTAGATCAGTGTTTTTTTGCCGTTTGGAAAAAATGAGGAAGATTCTTAGATTTTCAAAAATCGATAAAAAATAGTAAACATTAAAGTATCCAATATTAAATTAAATAGAATCTTTATTATGTAGAGGACTAAATTTTGGCCAAAAATCGCATCGGTTGATTAACGCGTTTAGCGTCCAGAATTTTTTATAGAAATTGGGGGTTTTTTGCCACTGAAAGAAAATGGGGCCATGTTTGTGGCCAAAATAAATCTTAGCAAATCAGTTTAGTGTTATAAGAATTGAATGGTGAAAAATTTTAATAGGGTCATTTAATTAGTTTAGGCTGTGCGTTGATTCTTAGTTTTCAATGAACAGTTTTATATATAGAGATGACTGCCCCCTGCCCTTTTCACAAAGCCCAACGGCTTGAACGCTTTGACGGGGTTTATTCGTGTGTGTTGCTGGTATAATTTAATTTTAATTTAATGTTAATTATTGTTAAGTTAAATTTAGTTTTAAGTTTTTAATTTTAAGTTTTAAAAAGAAATCAAGATCAGCCGCCGCACAAATATTGTACTACACAGAGTCAGAGAGAGAGAGAGAGAGAGGTGCGAGAGAATGCATTCGGTGTTCAATGCTTGTGTATAATTTGTTGGAATTATTATTCCTACTTTAGGCTAATGTAACTTTTTTTAGAATTGACCTAGAGCTTCAGTAGAACCACCATATGAATCCTTAAAGTATCAGGATTCCCTCGATAAATTTTCATATTGCTAATTGACTTAGATCAATGTTTTTTTGCCGTTAGGAAAAAATGAGGAAGATTCTTAGATTTTCAAAAATCGATAAAAAATAGTAAACATTAAAGTATCCAATATTAAATTAAATAGAATCTTTATTATGTAGAGGACTAAATTTTGGCCAAAAATCGCATCGGTTGATTAACGCGTTTAGCGTCCAGAATTTTTTATAGAAATTGGGGGTTTTTTGCCACTGAAAGAAAATGGGGCCATGTTTGTGGCCAAAATAAATCTTAGCAAATCAGTTTAGTGTTATAAGAATTGAATGGTGAAAAATTTTAATAGGGTCATTTAATTAGTTTAGGCTGTGCGTTGATTCTTAGTTTTCAATGAACAGTTTTATATATAGAGATGACTGCCCCCCTGCCCTTTTCAAAAGCCCAACGGCTTGAACGCTTTGACGGGGTTTATTCGAGTGTGTTGCTTGTATAATTTAATTTTAATTTAATGTTAATTATTGTTAAGTTAAATTTAGTTTTAAGTTTTTAATTTTAAGTTTTAAAAAGAAATCAAGATCAGCCGCCGCACAAATATTGTACTACACAGAGTCAGAGAGAGAGAGAGAGAGAGACAGTGCGAGAGAATGCATTCGGTGTTCAATGCTTGTGTATAATTTGTTGGAATTATTATTCCTACTTTAGGCTAATGTAACTTTTTTTAGAATTGACCTAGAGCTTCAGTAGAACCACCATATGAATCCTTAAAGTATCAGGATTCCCTCGATAAATTTTCATATTGCTAATTGACTTAGATCAGTGTTTTTTTGCCGTTAGGAAAAAATGAGGAAGATTCTTAGATTTTCAAAAATCGATAAAAAATAGTAAACAATAAAGTATCCAATATTAAATTAAATAGAATCTTTATTATGTAGAGGACTAAATTTTGGCCAAAAATCGCATCGATTGATTAACGCGTTTAGCGTCCAGATTTTTTTATAGAAATTGGGGGTTTTTTTGCCACTGAAAGAAAATGGGGCCATGTTTGTGGCCAAAATAAATCTTAGCAAATCAGTTTAGTGTTATAAGAATTGAATGGTAAAAAATTTTAATAGGGTCACTTAATTAGTTTAGGCTGTGCGTTGATTCTTAGTTTTCAATGAACAGTTTTATATATTTAGATGACTGCCCCCCTGCCCATTTCACAAAGCCCAACGGCTTGAACGCTTTGACGGGGTTTATTCGTGTGTGTTGCTGGTATAATTTAATTTTAATTTAATGTTAATTATTGTTAAGTTAAATTTAGTTTTAAGTTTTTAATTTTAAGTTTTAAAAAGAAATCAAGATCAGCCGCCGCACAAATATTGTACTACACAGAGTCAGAGAGAGAGAGAGAGAGAGTGCGAGAGAATGCATTCGGTGTTCAATGCTATGTGTATAATTTGTTGGAATTATTATTCCTACTTTAGGCTAATGTAACTTTTTTTAGAATTGACCTAGAGCTTCAGTAGAACCACCATATGAATCCTTAAAGTATCAGGATTCCCTCGATAAATTTTCATATTGCTAATTGACTTAGATCAGTGTTTTTTTGCCGTTTGGAAAAAATGAGGAAGATTCTTAGATTTTCAAAAATCGATAAAAAAATAGTAAACATTAAAGTATCCAATATTAAATTAAATAGAATCTTTATTATGTAGAGGACTAAATTTTGGCCAAAAATCGCATCGATTGATTAACGCGTTTAGCGTCCAGATTTTTTTATAGAAATTGGGGGTTTTTTGCCACTGAAAGAAAATGGGGCCATGTTTGTGGCCAAAATAAATCTTAGCAAATCAGTTTAGTGTTATAAGAATTGAATGGTAAAAAATTTTAATAGGGTCATTTAATTAGTTTAGGCTGTGCGTTGATTCTTAGTTTTCAATGAACAGTTTTATATATTTAGATGACTGCCCCCCTGCCCTTTTCAAAAAGCCCAACGGCTTGAACGCTTTGACGGGGTTTATTCGTGTGTGTTTTTAATTTTAATTTATTGTTAATTTATTGTTAATTTATTGTTAATTTATTGTTAAGTTTAATTTAGTTTTAAGTTTTTAATTTTAAGTTTTAAAAAGAAATCAAGATCAGCCGCCGCACAAATATTGTACTACACAGAGTCAGAGAGAGAGAGAGAGAGACAGTGCGAGAGAATGCATTCGGTGTTCAATGCTTGTGTATAATTTGTTGGAATTATTATTCCTACTTTAGGCTAATGTAACTTTTTTTAGAATTGACCTAGAGCTTCAGTAGAACCACCATATGAATCCTTAAAGTATCAGGATTCCCTCGATAAATTTTCATATTGCTAATTGACTTAGATCAGTGTTTTTTTGCCGTTAGGAAAAAATGAGGAAGATTCTTAGATTTTCAAAAATCGATAAAAAATAGTAAACATTAAAATATCCAATATTAAATTAAATAGAATCTTTATTATGTAGAGGACTAAATTTTGGCCAAAAATCGCATCGGTTGATTAACGCGTTTAGCGTCCAGAATTTTTTATAGAAATTGGGGGTTTTTTGCCACTGAAAGAAAATGGGGCCATGTTTGTGGCCAAAATAAATCTTAGCAAATCAGTTTAGTGTTATAAGAATTGAATGGTAAAAAATTTTAATAGGGTCATTTAATTAGTTTAGGCTGTGCGTTGATTCTTAGTTTTCAATGAACAGTTTTATATATATAACTAGCAGGGTGCCCGGAGCTTCGCTTGCGATGTCTCATGTTTGCATTATACCTGTCTCCATACAGGAAGCTCTTAAATATGTATTAAGACAATATTTTTAAAAAAAGGAATTTATGCAATGTTTATATCGAATAATAAGATTAAAAACTACAAAAACGTATCTTCATATGTACAAAATGCAAGTATGCTAATTGGTATATCGCAACAAATTTTTAAGTTAACATCAAAAATATCAACAAATTTGCACATTCTATAGAAAAAATTAAAATTCCGAGAAAGGCGAACTAATATAATAATATTATTGCTCACATACGGTTATATACCAAAATACACGGTTATGCGAAGAAATTTTCTTGATACGACTCTGACCAAATTGAAAGTTTCCCCGTTATCTTCTTCTTTTGCGGACTTGCTACACTCTTTCCTCTCTCTCTATCTACTGCAATCTCCCGCTCTTATGTTACCTAACAGCGCGTGGCAGACCACTGTAAAAATAAACACCGCAAAAAACAATTTGAATGGTATATTTTTACTAAACTATCAAGATTTTCGCCAAAAAAACGTCTTTTGAGTATTCTGGCAGCAAAACCTGTAGTCTCTATGTTTAGAAGATAGCCATCAAATGAATCGTTGAAGCTTAAGGAAAAACTTTACCGAAGGAATTTTTGATACTCAGTTTAGAAGTGCAATTTTTCGACGTTTGGAGATATTTTTGGCTAAATTGTAATTTTAGAACGGGTGTTAAAAATAGTAAAAAGCCTTAAATCTAAGCGGTCAAATTTTTTAAACATTTATAATGTCTTAAACTATTTTTGGGCGAAAACACGGATTCGATTGGTTAAACGGTTTAGCGTCCAGAATTTTTGAAAGGAAAATTGACCTTTTTTCCAATTGGAAGCGATTGGGGCCACTTGGGGTGCCCCAATAAATCAGCTTACAGTTATAAGAATCTAATAAAAATGCATATTAATATTGTTAACCAGTGGTTTTGGCTGTGCGTTGAGTCCCAGTTTTCTTACTGATAGCCTTATATATAGAGATGATGACTGCCCCCCTGCCACAAAGCCCAGTGGCTTGAACGCTTTGACGGGGTTTATTCGTGTGTGTTGCTGGTATAATTTAATTTTAATTTATTGTTAAGTTTAATTTAGCTTTAAGTTTTTAATTTTAAGTTTTAAAAAGAAATCAAGATCAGCCGCCGCTCAATTATTGTAGTAAACAGAGTCAGAAAGAGAGAGACAGTGCGAGAGTATGCATTCGGTGTTCAATGCTTGTGTATAATTTGTTGGAATTATTATTCCTACTTTAGGCTAATGTAATGCAATGGCCAAAAATCGCATCGATTGATTAACGCGTTTAGCGTCCAGATTTTTTTATAGAAATTGAGGGTTTTTGCCACTGAAAGAAAATGGGGCCATGTTTGTGGCCAAAATAAATCTTAGCAAATCAGTTTAGTGTTATAAGAATTGAATGGTAAACAATTTTAATAGG
>JAECXJ010000093.1:0-64897 GCA_018152295.1 Drosophila carrolli | reverse complement strand
TAGTTATAGTTATAGTTATAGTTATAGTTATAGTTATAGTTATAGTTATAGTTATAGTTATAGTTATAGTTATAGTTATAGTTATTATAGTTATAGTTATATTATTATAGTTATAGTTATAGTTATAGTTATAGTTATAGTTATAGTTATAGTTATAGTTATAGTTATAGTTATAGTTATAGTTATAGATATAGTTATAGTTATAGTTATATTTATAGTTATAGTTATAGTTATAGTTATAGTTATAGTTATAGTTATAATTATAGTTATAGTTATAGTTATAGTTATAGTTATAGTTATAGTTATAGTTATAGTTATAGTTATAGTTATAGTTATAGTTATAGTTATAGTTATAGTTATAGTTATAGTTATAGTTATAGTTATAGTTATAGTTATAGTTATAGTTATAGTTATAGTTATAGTTATAGTTATAGTTATAGTTATAGTAGTTATAGTTATAGTTATAGTTATAGTTATAGTTATAGTTATAGTTATAGTTATAGTTATAGTTATAGTTATAGTTATAGTTATAGTTATAGTTATAGTTATAGTTATAGTTATAGTTATCAGTTATAGTTATAGTTATAGTTATAGTTATAGTTATAGTTATAGTTATAGTTATAGTTATAGTTATAGTTATAGTTATAGTTATAGTTATAGTTATAGTTATAGTTATAGTTATAGTTATAGTTATAGTTATAGTTATAGTTATAGTTATAGTTATAGTTATAGTTATAGTTATAGTTATAGTTATAGTTATAGTTATAGTTATAGTTATAGTTATAGTTATAGTTATAGTTATAGTTATAGTTATAGTTATAGTTATAGTTATAGTTATAGTTATAGTTATAGTTATAGTTATAGTTATAGTTATAGTTATAGTTATAAGTTATAGTTATAGTTATAGTTATAGTTATAGTTATAGTTATAGTTATAGTTATAGTTATAGTTATAGTATAGTTATAGTTATAAAGCTATAGTTATAGTTATAGTTATAGTTATAGTTATAGTTATAGTTATAGTTATAGTTATAGTTATAGTTATAGTTATAGTTATAGTTATAGTTATAGTTATAGTTATAGTTATAGTTATAGTTATAGTTATAGTTATAGTTATAGTTAAGAGTTATAGTTATAGTTATAGTTATAGTTATAGTTATAGTTATAGTTATAGTTATAGTTATAGTTATAGTTATAGTTATAGTTATAGCCATAGCTTATAGTTATAGTTATAGCTATAGTTATAGTTATAGTTATAGTTATAGTTATAGTTATAGTTATAGCTTATAGTTATAATGATTATAGTTATAGTTATAGCTTATAGTTATAGTTATAGTTATAGTATAGTTATAGTTATAGCTATAGTTATAGTTATAGTTATAGCTATAGTTATAGTTATAGTTATAGTTATAGTTATAGCTATAGTTATAGTTATAGTTATAGTTATAGTTATAGCTATAGTTATAGTTATAATTATAGTTATAGTTATAGTTATAGTTATAGTTATAGTTATAGTTATAGTTATAGTTATAGTTATAGTTATAGTTATAGTTATAGTTATAGTTATAGTTATAGTTATAAGTAATATAGTTATAGCTATATAGTTATAGTTATAGTTATAGTTATAGTTATAGTTATAGTTATAGTTATAGTTATAGTTATAAAGTTATAGTTATAGTTATAGTTATAGTTATAGTTATAGTTATAGTTATAGTTATAGTTATAGTTATAGTTATAGTTATAGTTATATTATAGTTATAGTTATAGTTATAGTTATAGTTATAGTTATAGTTATAGTTATAGTTATAGTTATAGTTATAGTTATAGTTATAGTTATAGTTATAGTTATAGTTATAGTTATATTAATATATTATAGCTATATAGTTATAGTTATAGTATAGTTATAGTTATAGTTATAGTTATAGTTATAGTTATAGTTATAGTTATAGTTATAGTTATAGTTATAGTTATAGTTATAGTTATAGTATAGTTATAGTTATAGTTATAGTTATAGTTATAGTTATAGTTATAGTTATAGTTATAGTTATAGTTATAGTTATAGTTATAGTTATAGCTATTATAGTTATAGTTATAGTTATAGTTATAGTTATAGTTATAGTTATAGTTATAGTTATAGTTATAGTTATAGTTATAGTTATAGTTATAGTTATAAATTATATTATAGTTATAGCTATAGCTTATAGTTATAGTTATAGTTATAGCTGTATAGTTATAGTTATAGTTATAGTTATAGTTATAGTTATAGTTATAGTTATAGTTATAGCTATAGTTATAGTTATAGTTATAGTTATAATATAGCTATAGTTATAGTTTATAGCTATTATAGTTATAGTTATAGTTAGTTATAGTTATAGTTTATAGCTATTATAGCTATAGTTATAGTTATAGTTATAGTTATAGTTATAGCTATAGTTATAGTTATAGTTATAGTTATAGTTATAGTTATAGTTATAGTTATAGTTATAGTTATAGTTATAGTTATAGTTATAGTTATAGTTATAGCTATAGTTATAGTTATAGTTATAGTTATAGTTATAGTTATATTATAGTTATAGTTATAGTTATAGTTATAGTTATAGTTATAGTTATAGCTATAGTTATAGTTATAGCTATAGCTTATAGTTATAGTTATAGTTATAGCTATAGTTATAGTTATAGTTATAGTTATAGTTATAGTTATAGTTATAGTTATAGTTATAGCTATAGTTATAGTTATAGTTATAGTTATAGTTATAGTTATAGTTATAGTTATAGCTATAGTTATAGCTATAGTTATAGTTATAGTTATAGTTATAGTTATAGTTATAGTTATAGTTATAGTTATAGCTATAGTTATAGTTATAAAGTTATAGTTATAGTTATAGTTATAGTTATAGTTATAGTTATAGTTATAGTTATAGTTATAGTTATAGTTATAGTTATAGCTATAGTTATAGATAGTTAGTTATAGTTATAGTTATAGTTATAGTTATAGTTATAGTTATAGTTATAGTTATAGTTATAGTTATAGTTATAGTTATAGTTATAGTTATAATTATAGTTATAGTTATAGTTATAGTTATAGTTATAGTTATAGTTATAGTTATAGTTATAGTTATAGTTATAGTTATAGTTATAGTTATAGTTATAGTTATAGTTATAGTTATAGTTATAGTTATAGTTATAGTTATAGTTATAGTTATAGTTATAGTTATAGCTTTATATATAGTATAGTTATAGTTATATAGTTATAGTTATAGTTATAGTTATAGTTATAGTTATAGCTATAGTTATAGTTATAGCTATAATTATAGTTATAGTTATAGTTATAGTTATAGTTATAGTTATAGTTATAGTTATAGTTATAGTTATAGTTATAGTTATAGTTATAGTTATAGTTATAGCTATAGTTATAGTTATAGTTATAGTTATAGTTATAGTTATAGTTATAGTTATAGTTATAGTTATAGTTATAGCTATAGTTATAGTTATAGTTATAGTTATAGTTATAGTTATAGTTATAGTATAGTTATAGTTATAGTTATAGTTATAGTTATATTATAGTTATAGCTATAGCTATAGTTATAGCTATAGCTATAGTTATAGCTATAGCTATAGTTATAGTTATAGTTATAGTTATAGTTATAGTTATAGTTATAGTTATAGTTATAGTTATAGTTATAGTTATAGTTATAGTTATAGTTATAAATATAGTTATAGTTATAGTTATAGTTATAGTTATAGGTATAATTATAGTTATAGTTATAGTTATAGTTATAGTTATATAGTTATAGTTATAGTTATAGTTATAGTTATAGTTATAGTTATAGCTATAGTTATAGTTATAGTTATAGTTATAGTTATAGTTATAGTTATAGTTATAGTTATAGTTATAGTTATAGTTATAGTTATAGTTATAGTTATAGTTATAGTTATAGTTATAGTTATAGTTATAGTTATAGTTATAGTTATAGTTATAGTTATAGTTATAGTTATAGTTATAGTTATAGTTATAGTTATAGTTATAGTTATAGTTATAGTTATAGTTATAGTTATAGTTATAGTTATAGTTATAGTTATAGTTATAGTTATAGTTATAGTTATAGTTATAGTTATAGTTATAGTTATAGTTATAGTTATAGTTATAGTTATAGTTATAGTTATAGTTATAGTTATAGTTATAGTTATAGTTATAGTTATAGTTATAGTTATAGTTATAGTTATAGTTATAGTTATAGTTATAGTTATAGTTATAGTTATAGTTATAGTTATAGTTATAGTTATAGTTATAGTTATAGTTATAGTTATAGTTATAGTTATAGTTATAGTTATAGTTATAGTTATAGTTATAGTTATAGTTATAGTTATAGTTATAGTTATAGTTATAGTTATAGTTATAGTTATAGTTATAGTTATAGTTATAGTTATAGTTATAGTTATATTATAGTTATAGCTATAGTTATAGTTATAGTTATAGTTATAGTTATAGTTATAGTTATAGTTATAGTTATAGTTATAGTTATAGCTATAGTTATAGTTATAGTTATAGTTATAGTTATAGTTATAGTTATAGTTATAGTTATAGTTATAGTTATAGTTATAGTTATAGTTATAGTTATAGTTATTTAAGTTATAGTTATAGTTATAGTTATAGTTATAGTTATAGTTATAGTTATAGTTATAGTTATAGTTATAGTTATAGTTATAGTTATAGTTATAGTTATAGCTATAGTTATAGTTATAGTTATAGTTATAGTTATAGTTATAGTTATAGTTATAGTTATAGTTATAGTTATAGTTATAGTTATAGTTATAGTTATAGTTATAGTTATAGTTATAGTTATAGTTATAGTTATAGTTATAGTTATAGTTATAGTTATAGTTATAGTTATAGCTATAGTTATAGTTAGCTATAGTTATAGTTATAGTTATAGTTATAGTTATAGTTATAGTTATAGTTATAGTTATATAATATATAGTTATAGTTATAGTTATAGTTATAGTTATAGTTATAGTTATAGTTATAGTTATAGTTATAGTTATAGTTATAGTTATAGTTATAGTTATAGTATTATAGTTATAGTTATAGTTATAGTTATAGTTATAGCTAGTTATAGCTTATAGTTATAGTTATAGTTATAGCTATATAGTTACTAGTTATAGTTATAGTTATAGTTATAGTTATAGTTATAGTTATAGTTATAGTTATAGTAGTATAGCTATAGTTATAGTTTATAGCTATAGTTATAGTTATAGTTATAGTTATAGCTATAGTTATAGTTATAGTTATAGTTATAGTTATAGTTATAGTTATAGTTATAGTTATAGTTATAGTTATAGTTATAGCTATAGTTATAGTTATAGTTATAGTTATAGTTATAGTTATAGTTATAGTTATAGTTATAGTTATAGTTATAGTTATAGTTATAGTTATAGTTATAGTTATAGTTATAGTTATAGCTATAGTTATAGTTATAGTTATAGTTATAGTTATAGTTATAGCTATAGCTATAGTTATAGTTATAGTTATAGTTATAGTTATAGTTATAGCTATAGTTATAGTTATAGTTATAGTTATAGTTATAGTTATAGCTATAGTTATAGTTATAGTTATAGTTATAGTTATAGTTATAGTTATAGTTATAGTTATAGTTATAGTTATAGTTATAGTTATAGTTATAGTTATAGTTATAGTTATAGTTATAGTTATAGTTATAGTTATAGTTATAGTTATAGTTATAGTTATAGTTATAGTTATAGTTATAGTTATAGTTATAGCTATAGTTATAGTTATAGTTATAGTTATAGTTATAGTTATAGTTATAGTTATAGTTATAGTTATAGTTATAGTTATAGTTATAGTTATAGTTATAGTTATAGTTATAGTTATAGTTATAGTTATAGTTATAGTTATAGTTATAGTTATAGTTATAGTTATAGTTATAGTTATAGTTATAGTTATAGTTATAGTTATAGTTATAGTTATAGTTATAGTTATAGTTATAGTTATAGTTATAGTTATAGTTATAGTTATAGTTATAGTTATAGTTATAGTTATAGTTATAGTTATAGTTATAGTTATAGTTATAGTTATAGTTATAGTTATAGTTATAGTTATAGTTATAGTTATAGCTTTATAACTATAGTTATAGTTATAGTTATAGCTATAGTTATAGTTATAGTTATAGTTATAGTTATAGTTATAGTTATAGTTATAGTTATAGTTATAGTTATAGTTATAGTTATAGTTATAGTTATAGTTATAGTTATAGTTATAGTTATAGTTATAGTTATAGTTATAGTTATAGTTATAGTTATAGTTATAGTTATAGTTATAGCTATAGTTATAGTTATAGTTATAGTTATAGTTATAGTTATAGTTATAGTTATAGTTATAGTTATAGTTATAGTTATAGTTATAGTTATAGTTATAGTTATAGTTATAGTTATAGTTATAGTTATAGTTATAGTTATAGTTATAGTTATAGTTATAGTTATAGTTATAGTTATAGTTATAGTTATAGTTATAGTTATAGTTATAGTTATAGTTATAGTTATAGTTATAGTTATAGTTATAGTTATAGTTATAGTTATAGTTATAGTTATAGTTATAGTTATAGTTATAGTTATAGTTATAGTTATAGTTATAGTATAGTTATAGTTATAGTTATAGTTATATTTATAGTTATAGTTATAGTTATAGTTATAGTTATAGTTATAGTTATAGTTATAGTTATAGTTATAGTTATAGTTATAGTTATAGTTATAGTTATAGTTATAGTTATAGTTATAGTTATAGTTATAGTTATAGTTATAGTTATAGTTATAGTTATAGTTATAGCTATAGTTATAGTTATAGTTATAGTTATAGTTATAGTTATAGTTATAGTTATAGTTATAGTTATAGTTATAGTTATAGTTATAGTTATAGTTATAGTTATAGTTATAGTTATAGTTATAGTTATAGTTATAGTTATAGTTATAGTTATAGTTATAGTTATAGTTATAAAGTTATAGTTATAGTTATAGTTATAGTTATAGTTATAGTTATAGTTATAGTTATAGTTATAGTTATAGTTATAGTTATAGTTATAGTTATAGTTATAGCTATAGTTATAGTTATAGTTATAGTTATAGTTATAGTTATAGTTATAGTTATAGTTATAGTTATAGTTATAGTTATAGTTATAGTTATAGTTATAGTTATAGCTATAGTTATAGTTATAGTTATAGTTATAGTTATAGTTATAGTTATAGTTATAGTTATAGTTATAGTTATAGTTATAGTTATAGTTATAGTTATAGTTATAGTTATAGTTATAGTTATAGTTATAGTTATAGTTATAGTTATAGCTATAGTTATAGTTATAGTTATAGTTATAGCTATAGTTATAGTTATAGTTATAGTTATAGTTATAGTTATAGCTATAGTTATAGTTATAGTTATAGTTATAGTTATAGTTATAGTTATAGTTATAGCTATAGTTATAGTTATAGCTATAGTTATAGTTATAGTTATAGTTATAGTTATAGTTATAGTTATAGTTATAGTTATAGTTATAGCATTATAGTTATAGTTATAGTTATAGTTATAGTTATAGTTATAGTTATAGTTATAGTTATAGTTATAGTTATAGTTATAGTTATATAGTTATAGTTATAGTTATAGTTATAGAGTTATAGTTATAGTTATAGCTATAGTTATAGTTATAGTTATAGTTATAGTTATAGTTATAGTTATAGCTATAGTTATAGTTATAGTTATAGTTATAGTTATAGTTATAGTTATAGTTATAGTTATAGTAGTTATAGTTATAGTTATAGTTATAGTTATAGTTATAGTTATAGTTATAGTTATAGTTATAGTTATAGTTATAGCTATAGTTATAGTTATAGTTATAGTTATAGTTATAGTTATAGTTATAGTTATAGTTATAGTTATAGTTATAGTTATAGTTATAGTTATAGTTATAGTTATAGTTATAGTTATAGTTATAGTTATAGTTATAGTTATAGTTATAGTTATAGTTATAGTTATAGTTATAGTTATAGTTATTATAGTTATAGTTATAGTTATATAGTTATATAGTTATAGTTATAGTTATAGTTATAGTTATAGTTATAGTTATAGTTATAGTTATAGTTATAGTTATAGTTATAGTTATAGTTATAGTTATAGTTATAGTTATAGTTATAGTTATAGTTATAGTTATAGTTATAGTTATAGTTATAGTTATAGTTATAGTTATAGTTATAGTTATAGTTATAGTTATAGTTATAGTTATAGTTATAGTTATAGTTATAGTTATAGTTATAGTTATAGATATTATAGTTATAGTTATAGTTATAGTTATAGTTATAGTTATAGTTATAGTTATAGTTATAGTTATAGTTATAGTTATAGTTATAGTTATAGTTATAGTTATAGTTATAGTTATAGTTATAGTTATAGTTATAGTTATAGTTATAGTTATAGTTATAGTTATAGTTATAGTTATAGTTATAGTTATATAGTTATAGTTATAGTTATAGTTATAGTTATAGTTATAGTTATAGTTATAGTTATAGCTATAGTTATAGTTATAGTTATAGTTATAGCTATAGTTATAGTTATAGTTATAGTTATAGTTATAGTTATAGCTATAGTTATAGTTATAGTTATAGTTATAGTTATAGTTATAGTTATAGTTATAGTTATAGTTATAGTTATAGTTATAGTTATAGTTATAGTTATAGTTATAGTTATAGTTATAGTTATAGTTATAGTTATAGTTATAGTTATAGTTATAGTTATAGTTATAGTTATAGTTATAGTTATAGTTATAGTTATAGTTATAGTTATAGTTATAGTTATAGTTATAGTTATAGTTATAGTTATAGTTATAGTTATAGTTATAGTTATAGTTATAGTTATAGTTATAGTTATAGTTATAGTTATAGTTATAGCTATAGTTATAGTTATAGTATAGTTATAGTTATAGTTATAGTTATAGTTATAGTTATAGTTATAGTTATAGTTATAGTTATAGTTATAGCTATAGTTATAGTTATAGTTATAGTTATAGTTATAGTTATAGTTATAGTTATAGCTATAGTTATAGTTATAGTTATAGTTATAGTTATAGTTATAGTTATAGTTATAGTTATAGTATAGTTATAGTTATAGTTATAGTTATAGTAATAGTTATAGTTATAGTTATAGTTATAGTTATATAGTTATAGTTATAGTTATAGTTATAGTTATAGTTATAGTTATAGTTATAGTTATAGTTATAGTTATAGTTATAGTTATAGTTATAGTTATAGTTATAGTTATAGTTATAGTTATAGTTATAGTTATAGTTATAGTTATAGTTATAGTTATAGTTATAGTTATAGTTATAGTTATAGTTATAGTTATAGTTATAGTTATAGTTATAGTTATAGTTATAGTTATAGTTATAGTTATAGTTATAGTTATAGTTATAGTTATAGTTATAGTTATAGTTATAGTTATAGTTATAGTTATAGTTATAGTTATAGTTATAGTTATAGTTATAGTTATAGTTATAGTTATAGTTATAGTTATAGTTATAGTTATAGTTATAGTTATAGTTATAGTTATAGTTATAGTTATAGTTATAGTTATAGTTATAGTTATAGTTATAGTTATAGTTATAGTTATAGTTATAGTTATAGTTATAGTTATAGTTATAGTTATAGTTATAGTTATAGTTATAGTTATAGTTATAGTTATGTTATAGTTATAGTTATAGTTATAGTTATAGTTATAGTTATAGTTATAGTTATAGTTATAGTTATAGTTATAGTTATAGTTATAGTTATAGTTATAGTTATAGTTATAGTTATAGTTATAGCTTATAGTTATAGTTATAGTTATAGTTATAGTTATAGTTATAGTTATAGTTATAGTTATAGTTATAGTTATAGTTATAGTTATAGTTATAGTTATAGTTATAGTTATAGTTATAGTTATAGTTATAGTTATAGTTATAGTTATAGTTATAGTTATAGTTATAGTTATAGTTATAGTTATAGTTATAGTTATAGTTATAGTTATAGTTATATAGTTATAGTTATAGTTATAGTTATAGTTATAGTTATAGTTATAGTTATAGTTATAGTTATAGTTATAGTTATAGTTATAGTTATAGTTATAGTTATAGTTATAGTTATAGTTATAGTTATAGTTATAGTTATAGTTATAGTTATAGTTATAGTTATAGTTATAGTTATAGTTATAGTTATAGTTATAGTTATAGTTATAGTTATAGTTATTATAGTTATAGTTATAGTTATAGTTATAGTTATAGTTATAGTTATAGTTATAGTTATAGTTATAGTTATAGTTATAGTTATAGTTATAGTTATAGTTATAGTTATAGTTATAGTTATAGTTATAGTTATAGTTATAGTTATAGTTATAGTTATAGTTATAGTTATAGTTATAGTTATAGTTATAGTTATAGTTATAGTTATAGTTATAGTTATAGTTATAGTTATAGTTATAGTTATAGTTATAGTTATAGTTATAGTTATAGTTATAGTTATAGTTATAGTTATAGTTATAGTTATAGTTATAGTTATAGTTATAGTTATAGTTATAGTTATAGTTATAGTTATATGTTATAGTTATAGTTATAGTTATAGTTATAGTTATAGTTATAGTTATAGTTATAGTTATAGTTATAGTTATAGTTATAGTTATAGTTATAGTTATAGTTATAGTTATAGTTATAGTTATAGTTATAGTTATAGTTATAGTTATAGTTATAGTTATAGTTATAGTTATAGTTATAGTTATAGTTATAGTTATAGTTATAGTTATAGTTATAGTTATAGTTATAGTTATAGTTATAGTTATAGTTATAGTTATAGTTATAGTTATAGTTATAGTTATAGTTATAGTTATAGTTATAGTTATAGTTATAGTTATAGTTATAGTTATAGTTATAGTTATAGTTATAGTTATAGTTATAGTTATAGTTATAGTTATAGTTATAGTTATAGTTATAGTTATAGTTATAGTTATAGTTATAGTTATAGTTATAGTTATAGTTATAGTTATAGTTATAGTTATAGTTATAGTTATAGTTATAGTTATAGTTATAGTTATAGTTATAGTTATAGTTATAGTTATAGTTATAGTTATAGTTATAGTTATAGTTAGTTATAGTTATAGTTATAGTTATAGTTATAGTTATAGTTATAGTTATAGTTATAGTTATAGTTATAGTTATAGTTATAGTTATAGTTATAGTTATAGTTATAGTTATAGTTATAGTTATAGTTATAGTTATAGTTATAGTTATAGTTATAGTTATAGTTATAGTTATAGTTATAGTTATAGTTATAGTTATAGTTATAGTTATAGTTATAGTTATAGTTATAGTTATAGTTATAGTTATAGTTATAGTTATAGTTATAGTTATAGTTATAGTTATAGTTATAGTTATAGTTATAGTTATAGTTATAGTTATAGTTATAGTTATAGTTATAGTTAAGAAATAGTTATAGTTATAGTTATAGTTATAGTTATAGTTATAGTTATAGTTATAGTTATAGTTATAGTTATAGTTATAGTTATAGTTATAGTTATAGTTATAGTTATAGTTATAGTTATAGTTATAGCTATAGTTATAGTTATAGTTATAGTTATAGTTATAGTTATAGTTATAGTTATAGTTATAGTTATAGTTATAGTTATAGTTATAGTTATAGTTATAGTTATAGTTATAGTTATAGTTATAGTTATAGTTATAGTTATAGTTATAGTTATAGTTATAGTTATAGTTATAGTTATAGTTATAGTTATAGTTATAGTTATAGTTATAGTTATAGTTATAGTTATAGTTATAGTTATAGTTATAGTTATAGTTATAGTTATAGTTATAGTTATAGTTATAGTTATAGTTATAGTTATAGTTATAGTTATAGTTATAGTTATAGTTATAGTTATAGTTATAAGTTATAGTTATAGTTATAGTTATAGTTATAGTTATAGTTATAGTTATAGTTATAGTTATAGTTATAGTTATAGTTATAGTTATAGTTATAGTTATAGTTATAGTTATAGTTATAGTTATAGTTATAGTTATAGTTATAGTTATAGTTATAGTTATAGTTATAGTTATAGTTATAGTTATAGTTATAGTTATAGCTATAGTTATAGTATAGCTATAGTTATAGTTATAGTTATAGTTATAGCTATAGTTATAGTTATAGTTATAGTTATAGTTATAGTTATAGTTATAGTTATAGTTATAGTTATAGTTATAGCTATAGTTATAGTTATAGTTATAGCTATAGTTATAGTTATAGTTATAGCTATAGTTATAGTTATAGCTAAAATAGCTATAGTTATAGTTATAGCTATAGCCATAGCTATAGTTATAGTATAGCTATAATTATAGCTTATAGTTATAGCCATAGTTATAGTTATAGTTATAGCTATAGCTATAGTTATAGTTATAGTTATATGCTATAGTTATAGTTATAGCTATAGCTATAGCTATAGTTATAGTTATAATATAGTTATAGTTATAGTTATAGCTATAGTTATAGCTATAGCCATAGTTATAGTTATAGTTATAGTTATAGCCATAGTTATAGTTATAGTTATAATATAGTTATAGTTATAGTTATAGTTATAGCTATAGTTATAATTATAGCTATAGCCTATAGCTAGAGTTATAGCTATAGTTACAGCTATAGCTATAGTTATAGTTATAGCTATAGTTATAGCTATAGTTATAGCTATAGTTATAGTTATAGCTATAGCTATAGTTATAGTTATAGCTATAATTATAGTTATAGTTATAGTTATAGCTATAGTTATAGCTATAGTTATAGTTATAGCTATAGTTATAGTTATAGTTATAGCTATAGTTATAGCTATAGTTATAGTTATAGCTATAGTTATAGCTATAGTTATAGTCATAGCTATAGTTATAATATAGCTATAGCTATAGTTATAGCTATAGTTATAGCTATAGTTATAGTCATAGCTATAGTTTATAGCTATAGTTATAGTTATATTTATAGTTATAGTTATAGTTATAGCTATAGTTATAGCTATAGTTATAGTTATAGCTATAGCTCATAGTTATAGTTATAGTTATAGTTATAGCTATAGCTATAATTATAGTTATAGCTATAGCTATAGTTATAGCTATAGTTATAGTTATAGTTATAGTTATAGTTATAGCTATAGTTATAGTTATAGCTATAGCTATAGTTATAGTTATAGTTATAGCTATAGTTATAGTTATAATTATAATTATAGTTATAATTATAGTTATAGTTATATAGTTATAGTTATAGTTATAGTTATAGTTATAGCTATTATAGTTATAGCTATAGCTATAGTTACAGTTATAGTTATAGCTATAGCTATAGTTATAGTTATAGTTATAGTTATAGTTATAGTTATAGTTATAATTATAACTATAGTTATAGTTATAGTTATAGTTATAGTTATAGTTATAGTTATAGTTATAGTTATAGTTATAGTTATAGTTATAGTTATAGTTATAGCTATAGCTATAGTTATAGCTATAGTTATAGTTATAGTTATAGTTATAGTTATAGTTATAGTTATAGTTATAGTTATAGTTATAGTTATAGTTATAGTTATAGCTATAGTTATAGTTATAGTTATAGCTATAGTTATAGTTATAGTTATAGATAGTTATAGTTATAGTTATAGTTATAGTTATAGTTATAGTTATAGCTATAATTATAGTTAAAGCTATAGTTATATATAGTTATAGTTATAGTTATAGTTATAGTTATAGTTATAGTTATAGTTATAAGCTATAGCCATAGTTATAGTTATAGTTATAGTTATAGTTATAGTTATAGTTATAGTTATAGCTATAGTTATAGTTATAGCTATAGCTATAGTTATAGTTATAGTTATAGCTATAGTTATAGCTATAGTTATAGTTATAGTTATAGTTATAGTTATAGTTATAGTTATAGTTATAGTTATAGTTATAGTTATAGTTATAGTTATAGTTATAGTTATAGTTATAGTTATAGTTATAGTTATAGTTATAGTTATAGTTATAGTTATAGTTATAGTTATAGTTATAGTTATAGTTATAGTTATAGTTATAGTTATAGTTATAGTTATAGTTATAGTTATAGTTATAGTTATAGTTATAGTTATAGTTATAGTTATAGTTATAGTTATAGTTATAGTTATAGTTATAGTTATAGTTATAGTTATAGTTATAGTTATAGTTATAGTTATAGTTATAGTTATAGTTATAGTTATAGTTATAGTTATAGTTATAGTTATAGTTATAGTTATAGTTATAGTTATAGTTATAGTTATAGTTATAGTTATAGTTATTATAGTTATAGTTATAGTTATAGTTATAGTTATAGTTATAGTTATAGTTATAGTTATAGTTATAGTTATAGTTATAGTTATAGTTATAGTTATAGTTATAGTTATAGTTATAGTTATAGTTATAGTTATAGTTATAGTTATAGTTATAGTTATAGTTATAGTTATAGTTATAGTTATAGTTATAGTTATAGTTATAGTTATAGTTATAGTTATAGTTATAGTTATAGTTATAGTTATAGTTATAGTTATAGTTATAGTTATAGTTATAGTTATAGTTATAGTTATAGTTATAGTTATAGTTATAGTTATAGTTAAGTTATAGTTATAGTTATAGTTATAGTTATAGTTATAGTTATAGTTATAGTTATAGTTATAGTTATAGTTATAGTTATAGTTATAGTTATAGTTATAGTTATAGTTATAGTTATAGTTATAGTTATAGTTATAGTTATAGTTATAGTTATAGTTATAGTTATAGTTATAGTTATAGTTATAGTTATAGCTATAGTTATAGTTATAGTTATAGTTATAGTTATAGTTATAGTTATAGTTATAGTTATAGTTATAGTTATAGTTATAGTTATAGTTATAGTTATAGTTATAGTTATAGTTATAGTTATAGTTATAGTTATAGTTATAGTTATAGTTATAGTTATAGTTATAGTTATAGTTATAGTTATAGTTATAGTTATAGTTATAGTTATAGTTATAGTTATAGTTATAGTTATAGTTATAGTTATAGTTATAGTTATAGTTATAGTTATAGTTATAGTTATAGTTATAGTTATAGTTATAGTTATAGTTATAGTTATAGTTATAGTTATAGTTATAGTTATAGTTATAGTTATAGTTATAGTTATAGTTATAGTTATAGTTATAGTTATAATTATAGTTATAGTTATAGTTATAGTTATATAGTAATAGTATATATAGTTATAGTTATAGTTATAGTTATAGTTATAGTTATAGTTATAGTTATAGTTATAGTTATAGTTATAGTTATAGTTATAGTTATAGTTATAGTTATAGTTATAGTTATAGTTATAGTTATAGTTATAGTTATAGTTATAGTTATAGTTATAGTTATAGTTATAGTTATAGTTATAGTTATAGTTATAGTTATAGTTATAGTTATAGTTATAGTTATAGTTATAGTTATAGTTATAGTTATAGTTATAGTTATAGTTATAGTTATAGTTATAGTTATAGTTATAGTTATAGTTATAGTTATAGTTATAGTTATAGTTATAGTTATAGTTATAGTTATAGTTATAGTTATAGTTATAGTTATAGTTATAGTTATAGTATAGTTATAGTTATAGTTATAGTTATAGTTATAGTTATAGTTATAGTTATAGTTATTATAGTTATAGTTATAGTTATAGTTATAGTTATAGTTATAGTTATAGTTATAGTTATAGTTATAGTTATAGTTATAGTTATAGTTATAGTTATAGTTATAGTTATAGTTATAGTTATAGTTATAGTTATAGTTATAGTTATAGTTATAGTTATAGTTATAGTTATAGTTATAGTTATAGTTATAGTTATAGTTATAGTTATAGTTATAGTTATAGTTATAGTTATAGTTATAGTTATAGTTATAGTTATAGTTATAGTTATAGTTATAGTTATAGTTATAGTTATAGTTATAGTTATAGTTATAGTTATAGTTATAGTTATAGTTATAGTTATAGTTATAGTTATAGTTATAGTTATAGTTATAGTTATAGTTATAGTTATAGTTATAGTTATAGTTATAGTTATAGTTATAGTTATAGTTATAGTTATAGTTATAGTTATAGTTATAGTTATAGTTATAGTTATAGTTATAGTTATAGTTATAGTTATAGTTATAGTTATAGTTATAGTTATATATAGTTATAGTTATAGTTATAGTTATAGTTATAGTTATAGTTATAGTTATAGTTATAGTTATAGTTATAGTTATAGTTATAGTTATAGTTATAGTTATAGTTATAGTTATAGTTATAGTTATAGTTATAGTTATAGTTATAGTTATAGTTATAGTTATAGTTATAGTTATAGTTATAGTTATAGTTATAGTTATAGTTATAGTTATAGTTATAGTTATAGTTATAGTTATAGTTATAGTTATAGTTATAGTTATAGTTATAGTTATAGTTATAGTTATAGTTATAGTTATAGTTATAGTTATAGTTATAGTTATAGTTATAGTTATAGTTATAGTTATAGTTATAGTTATAGTTATAGTTATAGTTATAGTTATAGTTATAGTTATAGTTATAGTTATAGTTATAGTTATAGTTATAGTTATAGTTATAGTTATAGTTATAGTTATAGTTATAGTTATAGTTATAGTTATAGTTATAGTTATAGTTATAGTTATAGTTATAGTTATAGTTATAGTTATAGTTATAGTTATAGTTATAGTTATAGTTATAGTTATAGTTATAGTTATAGTTATAGTTAATAGGTGATGGCAAACGAGAAGTGCACCTTTTTTGCTCAAAATCTCGTGTGGCGCCTTTTGAGACTCTCACGGTTCCCAAATTAGAGTTGTACGCTGCTTTATTACTGACTCTGCTGTAGCTTTATCATGGATAAGCGATGAACCTTCACATTTTCAAGTTTTTATTGCTAATCGAATATCTTTAATTCAAGAGCTATCCAGTGGCATGAATTGGCGCTATGTACCGACTGACTGCAATCCAACCGACGTTTTGACAAGAGGTGCTTCCCCGAGCGAGTTTCTGGCCCAGAATTTCTTCTCAAGAATCAGCACGGTTGGCCTGAATCTTGTTTGCTTGTCCTCTTCCTGACCTCTGAAAGCGCATTTTGGTTGGTGTCGCTGACGAAGTGGATCTATCTTTAAAATGTAAAATCGTGAATTATTAGCAAAAGATGACCCACACTTTGGATACGTATTCAAAGTTGTTCACCGCAAAAGATGTCCTGGTCTCGACGTCGAAGATGTTAAAATGGGCACTCAGATTCTTATCAGTAGTATCCAAATGAGCAACCTGGCTGATGACTACTGGAGGCTGGATTCTGGTCCGCGAGCGCTGTTCAATTTTGGCCTATAGGTGGCCGAAGCACTGTATCAGCTGCAACGTCCAAGTGCGTCATTTGTTTCCAAGCTAAACCACAATTATCTCAACATCAACGTTCATGGTTACATGTCTGGATTTCTGCGAACCATTTTGCTACATAACTGGAGTTCGAACCAAGGTGCCGGTGAAAACGTACGTATGCGTTTTTATCTGTTTCGCGACGAAAGCGATCCAGGATTGTTCAGGATCATTTAACACAAGCATTCTTGGGAGAATTAAAGCGGTTTATTCTCACCAAAGGCAAACCTGCCCGGATATGGTCAGATAATGCTACGAACTTCGTTGGAGCTAAAAACGAGCTGGCTGAGCTGAAGAATTTATTTCTGTCTGTTCCCCACATTTGAGCTATAGAGGAATTCTGCCCGGAAGCTTCAATCGAGTGGCGTTTTATTCCCTCTCGTTTGCCTCACTTTGAAGGCTGTAGTAAAAACGGACAAATCTTATTTCTATCGTTCTGGTGGCCCATCTTTATTATCGTTCAATGAATTGCGTACACTCGCTTGACAAATTGCAGCAATTATCAATTCACGACCTTTTCAATTAATTAAGCACTAAGTTTATTCTAAATGGCAAAGTTTAATGTTTATGACTTTTTATGTTTAAGATTGGTTGGTTGGGCCTGCAGACCGATTTAACTAGCGAAAGTATATAAAACGATAAAAAAATAGGTAGGCGATCTACGACTGTGCTTTCACCGAGCGAGTACAAAATCGAAGAAAATAAATAAGATGCTTGCCGTGAACAAATGGCCAGGCAGCGATTTGCAAAAGTAATTCAAAAAGGAGTAGCATTACAGCAAATGAAACAGTTGCCACGCAGGGCAAATAGAAAAGGCAAAAGCAAACATCGAAAATTTAATTTACGTTAAGATTTGAAATTTCAAGAATTTAATTAGGTCTCGACATGAACGAACACCTATCTTAACTTAAGGGACGAGAGTCTGACAAAAGCGAATAGAGTTTTATTGTGGCTTACATCGAAGCATGCAAA
This sequence comes from Drosophila carrolli, assembly GCA_018152295.1. Lineage (NCBI taxonomy): Eukaryota > Metazoa > Arthropoda > Insecta > Diptera > Drosophilidae > Drosophila > Drosophila carrolli. The sequence continues at coordinate 46,454 of JAECXJ010000093.1, read as the reverse complement.
TTAACTTTCTCACTTGATAAAAACATTTATTTTTTTTTATACCCACTTATTCACTATTTTACATTTTTCAATAGGTCGAACTTATTTAATTTACTACTCTTTTACTTTCACTTGATTTATTCAACTGCTCGATTCGGATCTCAAAAACGGACTGCCCTGCCTCAACGGACTGCAATGATCAATAATCTTCAGAGATTAAGAGATTTATTCTAAAAATTGATTAAGAGAATGAATCAAGAGTGTCGGAAAATAAGATGATGCAATTTGCCAATTAAAATTGAAATCTAAATTCCGCCGGAAATTGGTGATTACACTAACAGACTTTAGGGATCACTTTGTTGGTAACGTTAGCGGATCCAGGGCTCGCTTTGGAGTCCGAATTTAAAAATCCTAGCTCATGCTATAGCCATACAAGTTATCCAATCCTTGAAACCAGGCCACTTATGGCTTCTATAAACAATATTTTCAAACTCAGCATTTACCTTCGTCTTTGCCTTTGGCTTTGAGGTCCGATCTTGGTTCCCCAACTAAGTTAAACAAATCAAAATTAAAGTAAGCATCAGCTTCCGTTCGAAGCCCAATCAATTGCTAATTGAATTTCACAATGAAATGCGACAGTTTCATCTTAAGCGCAAATTAAAACAAGAGAGAACGCTATAGTCGGGTGCCCTGACTATCAGATACCCGTTACTCAGGTAAAGGGAGTGCAGGAGATGGAGATAGAAACTTTGATCACGCATAACTTTTTAACGAATGGTCCGATTTGAAAAATTTCTTCTACTTTTCGATAGGTATTGATAAACACAATAAAACTGCATTTTTACTTTTCCGAAATATTTAAATTTTTAAAATCGTATATAAGCTATTGTGGGCGTTAAAGGGGGCGTGGCACCTTTTTGAAACAAACTTGCGCTGTGAGGAACTCCTAGAATCTGCATGCAAAATGCCAATCTTCTAGCTTTTATAGTTTCCGAGATCTCAGCGTTCATACGGACAGACAGACAGACAGACAGACAGACAGACGGACAGACAGACGGACAGACGGACAGACGGACAGACGGACATGGCTATATCGACTCGGCTAGTGACCCTGATCAAGAATATATATACTTTATAGGGTCGGAAACGCTTCCTTCTAGCTGTTACATACTTTTGCACGAATACAATATACCCTTTTACTCTACGAGTAACGGGTATAATTAAAGTAATCATCAGCTTCCGTTTGAATTCCAATCAATTGCGCCCTTTTGCGTTTTAAGTTCCCACCAAATTGCATCGGTCAGCATAATTGAATTTCACAATGAGATGCAACCGTTTCATCCTAAACATAAATTGAAGTTCTAACGTTCAAAAAAAAAGCTCCTAGCCAAGGTTCATTGGATTAGATTTAGAAATGAAGCGGCAGTCCTATTTTTATCGCGACCGGTTGGCAAAACATTAGAAAGTAACAGAAAGTGTCTTGTATTTAAAGTGTTTAAGAATAAAAGGTTTATTACCAATATAATAAAAAAATTTGTATTTTTTAAATCATAGACTAACAAGAAATTTAATTGGCGCCCAACGTCGGGCCGCGTCTATAAAAATTCCAAAAAATTATTTAATGAAAAATAAGTTAAATATAAACGGAGCTCGCGCGGCCAACAACTCTACATTTTTAGTGAAAAAATTAAAACAACCACCAAACGGCACAACAAAGAGCCAGTGATCGTTAACAACAATTAAATGGAAATTAATAAATGAAATAATCCATTTAAAGGTGAAATTAAAATAAAGGTGGACCCCAATCTAAAACAAAAAAATACAAGAACACAAAAATACAATACAAATTAAATAAAAATAAAAACAATCAAAAACCGAAAACGCATTAAAATAAAAAAATTGTTTAATCAAACAAGAACATACAACAACAACAAAAAAGACAACACGCTGAAACAATAAAATTAAAGAAGGAAGGAAGGCCATTCTCACGCCATCAATCTTCGCTGAATCCAAGAAGGAAGATCAACTCACAATATTATAGAAGGAAGACCCCATCTGGTCAGTTTCGTGAGGTATTAATTTTCAATAATAAAAAAAATAAATAAAGATTATAATTTAAGATTAGGGAATTGAGAAAAAATATAAAAAAATTAAACATTGATAAAAATAGTAAGTTAAATCGCGAACCTAGATATAATAAATAATAAAGAAACAATCTGGAAGATTTAATAAATAGCTTTGGTGAATTACATTTAAAAATGGCAAGCGGAGGTTCAGCACCAAATTTTTGTGCAGGTAGTACAGCCACAGCGGGCGGCTTAACAGTGGAATTGATAAATAGATTAATAAATGTTCAGTTGAATGAAGTGACCAGGAAAATAGAAGGTTTAGAAGGAAGGTTAGCCACAGATGCAAAAACTGTGGAGGATTATAAACTTCAAGCAATTGACCCAACTATAAAATGCGATACCACACTTGAAGTGGTAAAATCTTTACCAAAATTCACCGGGGAACCAACACAATATGTAGGATGGAGGGAAGCTGCAGAAACTGTAATGAGTCTTTAAAAAATTTAAAGCGAACAATATTTTATTGCCTTAACAATTTTAAGAAATAAAATTATGGGAGCTGCCCATGATGCGCTTAACAGTCATGGCACCGTTTTAAATTTTCAAGCAATCTTATCTAGATTGGACTTTATATACAACGATAAACGACCAATACATATTCTCGAGTCAGAACTAAGTATCCTCAGGCAGGGACGAATGACAGTTACAGAATATTATAATGAAGTCAATAAAAAAATGACTTTATTAATAAACAAAACCATAATGACATACGGAAAGGACAGCGTTACCAAGGAAACAGACAAAATAATAAGAAGCAATGGTCTACGAATATTTCTATCCGGACTAAATGGATCTATCTCAGAAACTCTTTTCTCATTAAATCCACCAGATTTGTCCAATGCTTTGGCAAAGGTCCAAGAGTTAGAATCAAATAATTTCCGTGCTCAATTTGCAAAGAGGCTTAATGGATTTAAAAATGAAAATAAATATCAGGGAAACAACTTACGATTTAAACAAATACGACAAAATAATAATAATATTGGGAAATAATTTTAGTAATAACCAAAATTATAATTGGCCACAAAGGGCAAATTTTTGGCAAAACAATAATCAAAATAACAATCAAAAGCAACAAGCCGTCAAGCCAATGGATGTTGATCCATCGATTCAACTTCAGAATACACCTTATAACAATCGGCAAACGAATAATAATTGGCAGGGAAATAATAATCAAGAAAGATATAATAATTGGCAGGCAAATAATAATCAAGGAAGATATAATAATAATTATTATTAAAATAATAATCGTTCTAATTATTATCACACAAATCAAAATAGAGAGCAAACTCAAGCTCAAACGAGGACGGAAGCTAACTTCGGCAAGCCGAAGTTTTAATACCCTTGCAGACTTTGCCGAAATTGCTTAAAGTGAAAAAGTAGCGAAAGGAATAAGGTAAACTAGATTAGCATCGTTTCAAGTCAATTGCTTTTCTACTGCAAAAATGTCATATACAAATAGAATACAAGAGAGAACGCTATAGTCGAGTGCCTCGACTATTAGATACCCGTTACTCAGCTAAACAACTTTAGATTTTGCATTAACATAATGTGAATTAGAGTGACCACAGGAAAAAGGACAAAAAGTTCAAATTATCAATTTGAATTCGGCGATCTCTTAGAGCTGGCAGCTTTACAGCACGAGCATCAGCACCAGCGCTGCTTTAGCGCAGGCAGCTTTTGTCCTGCACCACTGTCCTGCAATGCACTGACCTCCAATTTGGCTAACTTGATTTGATTTGCATAGTTCTTGGGATATAGTTCGGTATTGACAAATGAAAACCATCGCAATTTCCTTTAATAGAAATCCTTATCGAGAATTAACGTTGACTCTGTTGAGCACCTTGGCACTATTGCATTGCGCCATCTACCCCAATGCATTGGTACCACGGGCCATGAAAGGCGGAAATGTAGGCGCTAGCCAGGCTTAAGCGTTTAATGAGTTTTTGGGCGTTAGAGTGGGCGTGGCAAACTTTTATTAGGCCAATCGATAGGTATTGACGAAACAAATACATATCAATTAAAATTTTCATAATAGCATCAAAACTGTGACCACAGCTTGTGGCTTGTGGGCGTCAGAGGGGGCGTGGCACCATTTGGAAACAAACTTGCGCTGCGTAGGAACTCCTAAAATATACATGCAAAATGCCAATCTTCTAGCTTTTATAGTTTCCGAGATCTCAGCGTTCATACGGACAGACAGACAGAAGGACAGACGGACAGATGGACGGACGGACATGGCTAGATCGACTCGGCTAGTGATCCTGAACAAGAATATATATACTTTATAGGGTCGGAAACGCTTCCTTCTACCTGTTACATACTTTTGCACGAATACAATATAGCCTTTTACTCTACGAGTAACGGGTATAAAAAGGGATACTTTCGCAGCCTTTAACAATTTTTCCTATCTCCTTTAAGATATAGACTACCGAGCGGCAAGCGCTTTTACCCTAATCAAGATATGCCTAAATAAATAAGAATTGGAAAAATTTATGTTAGTAGCTTACACACTGCGCGAAATATTCTGATAATCATCAAATTTGGACCGATTTCACCCTATTGTTCCTATGGGAGCTATAGGATATAGACGTCCGATCGGCACGCGCTTTCACCTTGATCAATGTATGCATAAAAAAATACGATTTGGAAAGATTCATGTCAATAGCTTGTATACTGCGCGAAATATCCTAAAAATCATTAAATTTTAACCGATTTTACCCTTTTGTTCCTATGGGAGCTATAGGATATAGACGTCCGATCGTCACGCGCTTTTACCCTGATCAAGGTATGCATAAAAAAATAAGATTTGGAAAGATTTATGTCAATAGCTTTTACACTGCGCGAAATATCTTCCATTCTTGCAAGTTATATCCGATTGTTCCTATGGGAGCTATAGGATATAGACATCCGATCGGGGCGGTTTTCAAACTTGATCTGCGTACACTGGTTTTAGGACGACTGTGAAAGTTTCAGATCGCTAGCTTTTAAACTGAGCTCGCAAACGGTATTGAAACAGACGGACAGACGGACGGACGGACAGACGGTCAGACGGACATGGCTATATCGACTCCCCTATTGATCCTGATCAAGAATATATTAGGTTGTCAAAAAAGTCTTGCTGTATTTTTATTGAATTTTCAATTGTTCATAAAATTGGTTACAATGATGCGATTCAAGTCAAATATGCGCCGTTTTGTTCGATGACGCATTCCCAACGAGATGCCAACTTCATAATGCCCCTCCCATAGAAACTCGCTTCCCAATTGACATAAAACTCGGAGAGCCAATTTTCACAGGACTCTCTTCAGACTACCAAGCGCGTTCGCCATGGACAGAAACAGGTGGTAATCACTTGGTGCGAGATCCGGACTATACGGTGGATGCAAAAGAACCTCCCATCCGAGCTCCCGGAGCTTCTGGCGCGTCACTAAAGATGTGTGTGGCCTGCCGTTGTCCTGGTGGAAGACAATTCGGCCTCTGTTGATCAAAGATGGCCTCTTCTGCATGAGTGCTGTCTTCAAGCGGTCCAGTTGTTGACAGTACAGGTCCGAATTGAGCGTTTGGCCATAGGGGAGCAGCTCATAGTGGATTATTCCCTGCCAATCCCACCAAACACACAGAAGAACCTTCCCGGCCGTCAATCCAGGCTTGGCCACCGTCTGGGCCGCCTCACCGCTTTTCGACCACGACCGTTTGCGCCTTACGTTATCGTAAGTGACCCACATTTCATCGCCAGTCACCATACTCTTCAAAAACGGGTCGATTTTGTTGCGATTTAGAAGCGATTCGCATGCGTCGATACGGTCAAAGATGTTTTTTCGCGTCAATTCGTGTGGCACCCATACATCGAGCTTCTTAGTGACTCCAAGCTTCTTCAAATGGTTAATAACGGTTTGATGACTCATGCCCAGCTCTTGACCGATGCTACGGCTGCTACTATGCCGGTCTCTTTCGACCAATTCAGCGATTTTATCGCAATTTTTGACGACAGGCCTTCCGGAGCGTGGCGCATCTTCGACCACCTCTAAACCAGAACGAAAACGTTGAAACCATCGTTGTGCGGTGGAAATGGAAACTGTATCGGGTCCATAAACTGTTAGCGCGTGAAATGAGCTTTCCAAAAAGGTATAGTATGACCTGATGCGACGAATAAAACAAGAACTACGCGCTTTCAGCGCCAACTAGCGAAAATACCGCAAGACTTTTTTGACAACCTAATATATACTTTATAGGGTCGGAATCGTCTCCTTCACTGCGTTACAAACTTCTGACCAAAATTATAATACCCTCTGCAAGGGTATAAAAATAAAAAAATTGACATCATACAGGATGATGCCATTCTTATAAATGGTAACAATATTGTAACAACTCCCATTTAAACGGTTCATTTGTAATAACATTTAATGGTACAACCAAAATAATAATATCTCATGTACCAATTTAGAAAACCAAATTTTTAACTACATAACTACGAACCACTTCAAAAATTATGAAATATCCGATTATATATTATCAAATAACTCGGAACTTTCTTTAGAAATCCTTTTATTAAAATTAATAATACTAAAATATCACTTACCTTTATATTATTAATTTTAATCATTATATATTTTACTTATTATAAAATACAAAAATTCTTTATTATTTGTAACCAAAAAACAACGGCCAGAACCAGAAAAATCTATTAATCAAAAAAATTTTATAACAGAATTAAGAGAGCAATTAAATGAATTTCATATTGAATCGGGACGATCCGTTTTAGAAGGGGTAGAGTTATCCAACCCGTGAGACCAGACCACTTATGGCTTTTATAAACAATATTTTCAAACTCTGCACTTGCCTTTGGCTTTGAGGTCCGATCTTGGTTCCTTAACTAAGTTAAACAAATCAAAATTAAAGTAAACTTCAGCTTCCGTTCGAAGCCTAATCAATTGATAATTGAATTTCACAATGAAATGCGACAGTTTCATCTTAAGCGCAAATTAAAATTAAAGTAAACATCAGCTTCCGTTTGAATCCCAATCACAAGTTCCCACCAAATTGCATCGGTCAGCATAATTGAATTTCACAATGAGATGCAACAGTTTCATCCTAAGCTTTTAATCTAAACATAAATTGAAGTTCTAAAGTTCAAAAGAAAATCTCCTGGCCGAGGTTCATTGGATTAGATTTAGAAATGAAGCGGCAGTCCTATTTTTATCGCGACCGCGATCGGTTGGCAAAAAATTAGAAAGTAACACAAAGTGTCTTGAATTTAAAGTGTTTAAGAAAAAAGGTTTATCACCAAAATAATAAAAAAATTTGTATTTTGTTAAATCATCGACTACCAAAAAATATAATTTGCATGCACAACTAGCTCTACTATATCGATACGTCTGTGCCAAGAATTGAAAGCGATGTGCAATTTTTCAGCACAAGACAATAAGCAATTAAATTGTTTGGTTTATAAACTCAAGCTTTGAATTTTTTGCACAAATACCTCAGGTTCTGCGTTACGTTCCTTTAATCCAGCTGCCACTCTTCCTCTTGTACATCGAGCAATCGCAGGGGATCCCTCTGGCGAGGGACCGGCACGATAATTTTAGCAGGAACTGCTGTGTATTTTTGCTACTAAGAACAACACGCCGCGGGCAACAATAAAGAGCACTTTGCAATTTGTTTGCTATAACTTGCACTGGCACTTTATTTTTTGTTTGTGTCACTGTCACTAAGTTGCCTTTTAATTAATAATTTTAGCGTCCACCCGTAGGCGCAATGAGAAATTAGATAGTTTTCTCTTTTCAAGGTAGAACTTGAATCCGAAACCAAATCCAAGCCTCTGAAAAAAAAATGAAGTGCATCCAATTTTTACTCTCCAGTTCCTACTACACCGCAAAATAACCATAGAAAAGCCGCATAAAAGAAATGGGCCGGTGCAGTGTAATAATTTTCAGGAATATGGCCACACAAGGTCTTATTGCACGCTTCGTCCAGTATACGTTGCTTGTGGAGAACTTCATGACTCCCACAAATGCCCAAAAAATAAAGAGGATCCCAACAGCAAAAAGTGTGGAAACTGTGGAGGTAACCATACGGCTAACTACAGGGGCTGTCCAGTCTACAAGGAACTGAAAAGTCGTACACACCAAAGAGTGACCACTGCTCGCTCACATATAACACCTATGAAATCTACGCGTGATGTCTTCCCCCCTACAGCCGTGAAATCTTCAGCTAATAATAAGTTCACCGACAAACCCGAAAGCTTTGCAACTTCTCTAAAAATGGGTCTGAAAAGTACCGCTCCCACCAAGCCACGATCATCAGTTTCCCCTCATCCACGAGGAGAACAGTCTACGAACAAAATTGAAACAATGATATGTAATCTTCAACAAAGTATGATGGATTTCATGTCATTCATGCAGACAACTATGCAAGATCTTATGCGAAACCAGAACATTTTGATTGAGCTGCTTGTTGCTCAAAAACAGACTAAGTAATCAATGGCTCCATTCCATATATCACTGTGGAACGCCAACGGCGTTTCACAGCGCAAACTCGAGTTAACTCAATTCCTTAATAATAACCATATCGATGTAATGCTACTCGCTCATCTTACAAATAAATACAATTTCCAAATTCGAGACTACTTCTTCTATAACACGAATCACCCAGACGGGAAAGCACACGGAGGCACTGGGATTCTGATTAGAAATCGCTTTAAGCACTGCTTCCACAATAGCTTCGCCACTAACTACATGCAAGCTACATCCATAGATGTACAGATGGATCACCGTTCTTTAAAGCTTGCCGTATACCGTCCCCCTCGGTTCACAATATCCGAATCCCAATTATGTAGTATTTCAACTCTCTGAACGAACAATTTATAGTAGCAGGAGACTTTAATGCCAAGCATACGCACTGGGGATCTCGACTTGTGACTCCAAACGGAAGGCAGTTGTACAATGCAATAAAAAAGCAAGCAACAAGCTAGACTGTGTGTCACCTGGGACACCTACATATTGGCCAACAGATCCCAGAAAACTGTCAGACTTGATAGATTTTGCAGTCACAAAAAACATTCCACGCAACCTGATAAGCGCCAACTCCTTATCAAATCTATCGTCTGATCACTCGCCTGTACTCTTTCAACTAAATCTACATCCAGTTGCGGTAGATAAACCATTCAGACTAACAACGAATAAAACCAATTGGCTTAAGTACAAAAAACATGTAAGTTCGCATATTGAGTTGAATGCACGTTTGAATGACGAAGCTGATATCAACATATCCACAAACACTCTTGAATCCGTCTTGGTCGCAGCAGCTCGCATGTCAACTCCACAAACGCAAAAAACATCGTACAATCATAGATACACGAACGTTGAAATAGAACAGCTTGTTCTAGCAAAGCAACGCTCACGGCGAGACTGGCAATCGAACAGATCACCATCTGCAAAACAAAGGTTAAAAGATGCTACACGGAGGCTCTCAGCTGCATTACGTAATGAAGAAGAAAGGTCTCAAAAATATTACATAGAGCAGTTATCCCCAATGAGCTCCAAGTTCCCACTTTGGAGAGCACACTCATCACTCAGTGCACCATTAGAATCTGCAATGCCAATAAGGACATCCACAGGCAACTGGGCGCGCAGCGACGGAGAAAGTGCCAACAGATTTGCAGAACATCTTCAAAACGTATTTCAGCCCAATACAGCATCAAACGGGATCTCACTGCCAGCAACATCAGATATCGACACATCTACGTATGAACCAATTGTATTTAGACCAAAAAAATCTCCGACCTAATATCACCAAAAATGATTATTGAACTTCCTCTCTGTGCAGTTCGAGGTATTTGCCAACTCTTCAATGCAATAACAAGACATGGACACTTCCAGAGAGACGGAAAAAGTCGATCATGATAATGATACCAAAACCTGGCAAAGGCCGCACAATTGCTTCATCATATAGACCAATTAGTTTACTAACGTGTCTATCAAAACGTTTCGAAAAATGCTTCTTGGCACATATTATCCCATATCTCAGAACACACAACAAAATCCCGACTCATCAATTCGGTTTTCGAGAAAAACATGGAACCATCGAGCAAGTCAACCGCATAACTTCAGAAATCCGAAATGCATTCGAACAAAGGGAGTACTGCACTGCGATATTTCTGGAGGTATCACAAGCTTTCAACAGAAATGCTCCCAACCAACACTCACAAACTTCTGATGTAATACCTTTACAACAGGAAATTCTCAGTAAGATGTAATGCTGCCATGTCCGATGATTACATCATCAAAGCCGGAGTTCCTTAAGGCAGCGTGTTAGGACCAACACTCTACCTTATCTACACTGCGCACATCCCAACGAGCATGCAACTAACCACATCCACTTTTGCTGATGACACAGCGATCCTAAGCCACTCGAGATGCCCCAAGCAAGCAACGGCGCAACTTGCTAGACACCTAGTGGCAGTGGAGAAATGGCTATCCGACTGGCGAATCCAAGTTAACGAACAAAAATGCAAACACGTAACGTTCACACTTAACAGGCAAGACTGCCCTCCACTTACTCTAAACAACACAGTGGTTCCGATAGTAAATGAAGTAACATATCTTGGCGTACACCTCGATAGACGTCTTACTTGGCGCAGCCACATTGAAGCCAAAAGAACACATTTAAAGCTCAAAGCCAACAGCCTCCACTGGCTTATCAATAGCCGCTCGCCCCTTAGCCTGGACTATAAGGTACTTCTATACAACACCGTTTTGAAACCAATCTGGATGTACGGCTCTCAGTTGTGGGGGAATGCCAGTAACAGCAGTGTGGATATAATGCAAAGAACTCAATCAAAAATTCTCAGAACCATCACCGGGGCACCGTGGTACGTTCGGAATGTAAACATTCACAGGGACCTTCACATATCCCTCGTCAAAGAAGAGATAGCACAATCACAACAAACTACTACAACAGGCTATCAGTACATCCAAATCATCTCGCGAGAGCCCTCACGCGAGTTTCCAGCAGTTCTCGACTTCGCCGCAACGATCTTCCAATCCAGCGCTAATTATTAGGACAATGTTGTCTCTATTCAGTTAAAATTAATCTGTTAGATAATGTATTATTTTAAGATTTGCAACCTTATTGTTAGACTCATAAAGAGAAGATCCAATAATAAAAACCAAGCTTTAATAAAAAACAAGAAAGAAAAGCTAACTTCGGGCGGAGCCGAAGTTGATATACCATTGCAGAATACTCTATAATTATATTCTCTAAAATTATTCCTATGATGCATTCTTAATACTCATAAAAAATTTAAAACTTCCTAACTTTACAAACACCAAAGTTATGGCATTTCCAATCGTTCAGTTATATGGCAGCTATAGGATATAGTCGGCTGATCCTTATGAAATTTGGTAGGTCGGATTGATTGGCCAAATATAAAACCCATAGAAAATCCCAACTTTCTAACTTTACAAACACCAAAGTTATGGCATTTCCGATAAATCAGTTATATGGCAGCTATAGGGTATAGTCGGCTGATCCTTATGAAATTTGGTAGGTCGGATTGATTGGCCAAATATAAAACCCATAGAAAATCCCAACTTTCTAACTTTACAAACACCAAAGTTATGCCATTTCCGATCAATCAGTTATATGGCAGCTATAGGATATAGTCGGCCGATCCTTATGAAATTTGGTAGGTCGGATTGATTGGCCAAATATAAAACCCATAGAAAATCCCAACTTTCTAACTTTACAAACACCAAAGTTATGCCATTTCCGATCAATCAGTTATATGGCAGCTATAGGATATAGTCCGCCGATCCTTATGAAATTTGGTAGGTCGGATTGATTGGCCAAATATAAAACCCATAGAAAATCCCAACTTCCTAATCTTACAAACACGGAAGTTATGGCATTTCCGATCAATCAGTTATATGGCAGCTATAGGATATAGTCGGCCGATCCCGGCCGTTCCGACTTATATACTGCGTGCAAAGGAAAGAAGGGTGTGTGCAAAGTTTCAATTCGATAGCTTTAAAACTGAGAGACTAGTTTGCGTAGAAACAGACAGACGGACAGACAGACGGACAGACGGACATGGCTATATCAACTCAGGAGGTGATCCTGATCAAGAATATATATACTTTATAGGGTCGGAGATGCCTCCTTCACTGCGTTGCACACTTTTGAGCAAAATTATAATACCCTCTGCAAGGGTATAACAAGAAAGGAAAGCTAACTTCGGGCGGAGCCGAAGTTGATATACCCTTGCAGAATACTCTGTAAATTATATTCTCCAAAATTATTCATATGATGCATTCTTAATACTCAAAAAAAATCCCAACTTCCTAACTTTAAAAACACCAAAGTTATGGCATTTCCAATCGTTCAGCTATATGGCAGCTATAGGATATAGTCGGCCGATCCATATGAAATTTGGTAGGTCGGATTGATTGGCCAAATATAAAACCCATAGGAAATCCCAGCTTCCTAACTTTACAAACACCAAAGTTATGGCATTTCCGATCAATCAGTTATATGGCAGCTATAGGATATAGTCGGCCGATCCCGGCCGTTCCGACATATATACTGCGTGCAAAGGAAAGAAGGGTGTGTGCAAAGTTTCAATTCGATATCTTTAAAATTGAGAGACTAGTTCGCGTAGAAACAGACAGACGGACAGACAGACGGACAGACGGAGAGACGGACATGGCTATATCAACTCAGGAGGTGATCCTGATCAAGAATATATATACTTTATATGGTCGGAGATGTCTCCTTCACTGCGTTGCACACTTTTGACCAAAATTATAATACCCTCTGCAAGGGTATAAAAAAGACTGGGGGGGTTTAATTTCACAACTTGATGTTCCTTTTATTCACCTTTTATTTCTCCCTAACCGTCGCACTCAGTATGTCGGTTTCTGATCTCTGCTTCTTATCTTACTCTAGAGCTTGGTATGGCGCTGCCGTCCGCGGGTTTCCTTCTGCTGGTTTTGTCCTCCTGGTCTGTTCAGCTTGGCTGCCGCAAAAGAATGAGAGTGATCTCCGTCGATCACGGTTCCACGTCGACACGCTTTTTTGCCTTTACAGCACGCTCGCGCTATTAACAGCACTAAGCTTGCCCTTAATCGTACGCTTTGCGCTTAACAGCACGCGCGCTCGTTCACGGGTGATTGCGATAACTTATCGATACTGTCGGCATTCGCCCCGACTGGCCAGCTGACCGATCTTGCTGATCAATACTGGTAACTTCGCGCGCGCATATTTGAAACTAGGATAACTTTGGTTTTAGGCTTAAACATATATTTGGAAACTTAACATCTAATGAGACCTTTAGTGGCTGGAACTTAATATTGCCTTCAATGGGTGAGATACTGGGTATGTGTTTGAGATGAGAGGCGCCTTTAAGCGTCCTCACACCCCCTTTTACTTCGGGGTGGTTAAAAAGATGGGCGGAGGGGCACGGTGACTTCTCCCCGTGCGGTAACGCTGACGCGAAACTTCGCCCCGTCTATGTGGCGGAGATACCGCACGCGCCGGCGATCCTGGGCCTGGATGGACGTGTCGAGGATGGGGGGCAGACGGCGATCCGGAGTGCCTACCCACCATTCCGCTGGGGCCTCGATCCAGTGTGCGTCACCCCGACTGGGTCCTCCGCTGGGTCCTTCTGGAGAGCCTGGAGTACCTCGTGTTGCTCCCCGCCGGTTAGGTCCAGCTCCTCGTCTCCGCTTTGGGACGGCGCCTGCGCTGGGGGTCCCAAAAATAGGTCCAAGACAACGGAGGGAATGGATCGGGTGTGAGTGGGGCTTCCCGCTGAGAGAGTCCGTGGCCGGGGGACAGCGCGGGTGGCGACAGTTCCAGGGGCGGACGCACAGTGTTGGTGGGTGTCCGCGGGGACTCTGTTTGGTCGCGTTTTAGTGTGGACTGGGGAGTGGAGCGTGCTGGTGTCCCGGGTGGGGTTTGGTTTCGCGGGTTCTCGGCAATAGCGGGGTCGTGCTCCTCGGGTACTTCCAAGTCGGGGCCGACCTCCCTTGCGTGAATGTCCAGCACGTCCTCTCCCTCGTCGTCACTGTCCCCCTAGCGAGAGCAGAGGCCACTCTCAGGCTCGGATTCCTCCGGAGCTGGGGCGATGTCGCCAGCGTAACCGTCCCAGGCCCGGTTCGCCTCTGCTATGGCGCGTTCGACGTGAGCTTGCGGGCGGTCCCTCCAAAACCGACCGTCGGCTCCGACGTCTGGTGGACGTTGGGCTCGCGGGGGAATTCCGTTGGGCCTCCCAGAGGCATTGTTGTAAACGACCAGGAGCGAAAGAGTGGTGGTCCTGACCCTGCAGCCATGCGCCCACCAGGACGTGGGTGGTCGATGCCCCGGGGGCTCGAATACCTCCGCAACGTCACCGCTGACCGCAATACTGGCGTCCGGAGACCTAGCCCGGGTCGACACGGAGTCGGTGTTGTCCGGAGGAGTGCGACCAGCGGGTCCTTCGGGCGCTCTCATGCCTTGCCATGGGCTGAACGGGGGTGGAGTCGGGCTGCGGGTGGACAAAAACCGAGTCGTGGCCTTGCGACTCTCCGCTACTACTGGCCGTAGAGCCTTCTCGGTGGTCGACGGGTGCTGTTTCCTCGCCGGGTCCTGGGAAGGGGTCCAACGAAGTCGGCTCCGACGAGCGCGAACGGCTCCGTAGGTTGGCGAGTGAGCATCTTGCCGGCTGATTTACACTGACTAACCTTGTACTGCTGGCAGGTCAGACAGCTAGTGACGTACCGTACCACGTCCCGATGAAGTCCAGGCCAGAAGTAACGCTGGGCGATCCTCCTGAGCGTCTTCCGGATGCCCAGGTGCCCGGCGGAGGAATGGTCGTGGCATTCTCCTAGCACGCGTTGACGCTGTTCTCGCGGCACGCACAGCTTCCAGGGGTTGCCTACTCTGACGTCTGTGGGATGCCCTATGTGTTTATAGAGCTGTCCATTATCCAGGGAGTAGTCCGGAAATTTCTCGGGACGTCTTTGGACCTGCTCCTGCATCTTTTGTACCCATTTGCAGTGGCACTTATGTTCCGCGAGTAACTGGAATCTTCCGAGTCGTTGCCGATAGCTCAAGTGCCCACCGGGCTATACGTCCCGTGGGATTGTTAATGGAGTTCAACCATTTGAGAGCCAGGTGATCCGTGATCACGTCGAACTTATAACCCTCCAGGTAGCAACGTAACTTTCGGGTGGCCCACACAATGGCAAGGCACTCCTTTTCAGTGGCCGAGTTGTTTTCCTCCGCTCGCTCGAGTCGACGGCTCACGTAGGCGATTACTCGTTCGTCGCCCTCAATGTTCTGGGTGAGGACCGCGCCGAGTCCTTTGTCGCTGACGTACGCCTGAAGTTGGAACTTATACTCAAAGTTTGGGCAGGTCAATACAGAGGGGCGGACGTCAGTCGCGCCTTAAGTGAATCGAATGCCTGCTGTTGTGGTTCTTCCCAGGTCCACTTTACTCCCTTCCTCAGGAGTCTGTGCCAAGATGCGATTCCGAGATGGCGGCGAAGTTCCTTGACGTTAATCCGGGGATGTAGCCCCTGGATTGCCGCTATTTTGTCGGGGTCTGTCCTGATGCCTTCCTCGCTGATCGGGTGACCCAAATACACTAATCTTCTTTGGAAGAACTTGCACTTACCCCGATTTAAGCGTAGATTCGCTTCTCGAAGGCGCCGGAAGACTTCCCTCAGATTGCGCGCATGGCCCTCCCACGTTGCCCCGATGACGATGATGTCGTCTAAATAGGAGAAGGCGTGGGGCTCCATATCGGGGCCGATGACGCTGTCCAGAGCTCGTTGGAAAGTCGCTGGGACGGAGTGGAGCCCAAACGGCATGACTTTCCAGTGGAAGAGTCCACGTCCGGGGACAGTGAATGCGACTGCCCTCCGCCATGGGAATCTGCCAATACCCGTTTTTGAGTTCCAACGTGGAGATGAACCGGGTGTTCCGTAGACGTCCCAGGATATGGTTGATGCGCGGAAGCGGGTACGCGTCGGGTATGGAGTGTGCGTTGAGTTGGCGATAGACAACGCACATCCGCATGTCCCCTGTCTTCCTTCGGACCAACACCAGCAGTGCGCTGTGCGGACTTCGAGGGGGTTCGATTCGTCCGTCCTGCAGCAGCTCGTCCACCTGCTCGTTGATGATGCGCTGCATGGCCGGGTTCTTGGGATAGTACCGCTGTTTCAGCGGTTTATCTCCCCGAAGGGTGATGGTGTGCTCGGCTATATCCGTTATTCCTTGCAGATAGTCTAAATGCCTAAGCCCCTCTTGAAGGAACCGGAGGGTTACTGCGTCGAGGGGTTCCTCAGACACTAGCGATCCCGGCGGGGATTCCGCGACTGTGGCCAGGTGTCCGTGAGGGCAATGCTTCCGGAACGGATTGCGCCTCTGAGCGTCCTCTGTATCCGGTTGGGCGAGTAGTTGGTACTTCCCGATTCCTTGCGGGCTTCCCGGGGAAGATCGTGGCGTGTACGGGTCGTCGGGGAACGTTCCGGTCGTTGTGCTGGCTAAGCAGTCCTGACCCGCGAGATACTTCCGAAAAGGCTTCCGTTTCTTGGCCACGGCGGCATCCGATAGTGGCTGGAGCCTGTACTTGCCTTTCTTGACGGTGACATCGGCCTTCGTGATTCCCGTGGTAGTGTCGCGAAGGACCGGTGATGACGAGTGCTCCGATGGAACTGGGTTCCGTCCCGCGGTCGACGTGATGCACTGCCTGGGGCGGGTATGGGACCCGTTGTGGCCACCTCGTTGGTCCTTGTTGTCCGCCGGGTAGGAGTCGGTGGGTCCGAAAGGTGGGCGACCGCCGCTTTGGCGCCGCTCGGGTGGCTGGGCCTGGTTCGGCTCTTCGTGTGGCAGGCGGAGCTAGCTGGAGGCACACTTGACCGCAGAGTAGGGTTACCCGGATGCCGCAATATCGTTGGCAGGACCAGAAGGGTCATGCGGACATGTTGTTGGCCCAGGCGCAATTGTGCGTGCAGGGCCTTGGTGACTTCCTTCGGGGATCCGTCCGCCAGGGATATTTGGGTGCGAACTTCTTTGATGTTTCGACCTGAATCGAGCCGGTTGGCGGGCGCTTCGCTGACAAAGCTTCTGGAGGCCCCCGTGTCGATGGTTGCCGAGATGAGTTGCCCCTCGATGGTAACCGTGGCGACGATCCGGCCTCCCGTCAAACGGAGCTGTAGATCTAAGGGTGGGGGAGCGCTAGGTGGGTCGCCGCCTGCTCCCTGTGTGTGCGAGGACCCCGGCTGTTTCCCGACTGGCGGCAGCAGTCAATGGTGCGGGTACCACGTTTCCCGCAGTCCTAGCAGTCCCAGCAGGTTCTGGCATCCCCGGACGAAGTGTCCCACCTCAGCGCAGCGACTGCAGGCTCGGGCCACGTCGACGGGTGTTTCGGCCTCCTGAGAATTCATACGGATTGATGGCCATAAGGCGTCGTCGCTGGTCGAGGGGCGGGGGGGGGAGGGTCGGTGAGCCATGGCGGGTGGAACTAGTGCTGCTTATCGTACTGGGTCTCGGTCCCGAGCAATTTCGAAAGCGGAGGCTAGTTGCGTCAACTCTTCTAGCGAGGAGAATTCATGGCGCCTTATGAAGAGTTGATACTCCGGCAGCAGGTTCTCGTAAACCTTTTCGAGCTCCTGTTCGAACGAGTAATTTGGCCACTGCATCATCAGGAGTAGTTCTACCACATAGAACTTGAAAGGCTCGCCGCCTTGCTGGTGGCGGGTCCTGATCGCATGCTCCAGGCGCTGGTAGTACCGTGGAGGGAGGAAAAACTCCAAGAACTCCCGCTTGAAAGTTTCCCAGGGCACGGCGTGCATCTGGTAGACTCGGTACCAACCTTCGGCGCGGCCCGATAGTAATCCAGCGATGGTCCGTGGGATGTCCCTGTTACGTACGCTGTTTGCTGTAGGGCCTCGACTCGTTCCATGGAGTGCAGGGGGTGGGCTTGCCCATCGAAAAGAACGCCCCATCCCCGAAGCTTCTCGGCGAACGCGGCTGGTGACATGTGCTGGGGTGGCGATTGGGGCGCGGGGTTGGAGCCTTGGGTTCCACGTCCTGGGCTCGTGTGACGATGTTCAGGGGGTGGCACGGAGAGAAGGGTGTCCCCTGTGCCGGGCATCGGTGAGGTGGACCGGTTGGTCACTACCTTTGGTGTAGGAGCCTCCGGGTAGATGGCCTCCAATGCGGCAAAGCGTTCCCGGAGCGCCGGGCTGTGGTTGGACCCTCCGATGAACGATGCAAGCCGGGGTCGCAGTTCGTCCACCTGGCCGTGGGTGTTCAGACCGAACTCCTTAAGTATAGCTTGGAGTTCGTCCTTCCGCCGGTAGGAAATCCACCTGACCCTATGGCTCGGGTCGTGGATGCGTCGTCGGATTCGGAGAAGCTCCCCTCCTCGATCTGTCTGGCGGCTGACGGAGGTAGTTTTTGTTCTGCGTCCTCCGACGCTTTCTGTTCCAGGTCCGTTTTCATGGGTCGACCCGGTGAACGGTGTGGCTGGGTGCCCGCTGCTGTCACGCGGATGCTCATGTCGGAGTTTCGCTTATATTGCGCCTCCGATGCACGTGCGTTACGGCGATTGTTTCCTCGTCGCGGTGAGCGCTGTAGCTGGCTGTAGCTGAGGTAAGCGGCGCAGGTGGCCCGCTGGGATGCTCCTGATGAGCGTGAATTCCGGAGGGCCCTCAGTATGCGGCGCTCAGGCGGCAGTACGGCCGGACTCCGGAGTGCTCCTGATGTGAGCGGGCTGGGTAAGCGCTCGGGATGCAGCGCAGTTGGTCGCTGGGATGCTCGTGGTAAGCGGCGCAGTTGCGGAGTAGATTGGCGTTGTCGTAAGTGGCAGTACTGGTTCCCATATTTACTTTTTAACTAGGCTTTTAAAACTCGGGTGTTCCTAATCAAAAAAATTTCCACGGCTGGACATGGGTCTTTAAGCCATGTGGTTCATACCAAAAAAAAACCCAACTCCTACAGGATACCAAGGTCGTCACGAGTCGTCCCTGTTCGGGCGCAAAACTGTAAGGACTTTTTCATAGGCTGGGATAGCATTCAGTCCGGCCAGAGTCCTCTACAGTTGAATTTGTAGAAACACAGGAGACGAAACGGGACTGGGAGTTGCCGCCGGGATTTTGTTTTCGGGATCACGTGGTCTGGGTCTCCACATCTACGTAGAATAGATCGCTCGGAGGCGTAATGTCAAATGGGCCGACACCAATTAGCACCCGGTGTTTCAGGTGGAAGTAAATACGCGGGTGTACGTGAGGTATTAGCGTTACTTTACGCGTCTCCCAGTTCGGTGGGCGTTCGTATTGCGCAGAGTAGGCCTCGGTAGCGCAATACGGGAACTTTTCCGACGCGAACGAGCACGCGTACAGCCTCGTCGTCCGTGTTGCGTAGAAAAAACAAACCTCGGAAAAGCAACACGAAAAACGGGGCCGCCACAAATTAACTCGCGGGGACTTTGACTGGGTCTGAGCGTGGGCGATGGGCGATAGCTTTTCCGGTCCGGCAAGCGTTCGTATTGCGCAGAGTAAGCCTCGCAAACGCAATACGGTAACTTGTCCGACGTAAATGGGCACGCGGGCAGCTTTGGCGTCCGCGTTGCGTAGAGAAAACAAACCTCGGAAACGCAACACAGAAACCTCACTGACCCGAAAACCCCCCTCCGCGAAATTCACTGAATCTTATTAGCCAGGCTTGGGGTTTTAGATTTTTCACGAAGTTTGCTTCCCTTTATTCTTATTCTGAATTTTCTCCCTAACCTGAGAGTGAGTAGAAAAGGCCGGCTATAGTTTCCCGCGCTTTTCTCCAGTCTGGTAAGCGTTCGTATGGCGTAGAGAAAATAAACCTCGGCAACGCAACACGAGAACTTGATCGACCTGGAGTAGCACGTGGGTAGCTTTGGTGTCCGCGTTGCGTAGTTCAGCGAAGTTCACTAAATTTTAGTAGCCAGGCTTGGGGGTTTAATTTCACAACTTTGCCTTCCTTTTATTCACTCTTTTATTCTCCCTAACCTTGGCACTCAGTATGTTGGTTTATGGACTCTGATTCTTATCTCCGCGGGTTTTCTTGCTGCTGGTGTTGTCCTCCTGGTCTGTTCAGCTCGGCTGCGGCAAAAGAATGAGACCGATCTCAGTCGATCGCGGTTCCACGTCGGCACGCTTTTTCTCTTTACAGCACGCTTTGTACTATTAACAGCACTAAGCTTGCCCTTAATCGCACGCTTTGCGCTTAACAGCACGCGCGCTTGTTCACGGGTGATTGCGTTAACTTATTGATACTGTCGGCATTCGCCCCGACTGGCCAGCTGACCGATATTGCTGATCAATACTGGTAATCTTGCGCGCGCGTATTTGAACTAGGATAACTTAGGTCTTAGGCTTAAATATATATTTGAAAACTTAACATCTAATGAGACCTTCAGTGGCTGGAACTTAATAATACCTTCAATGGCTGAGATACTAGGAGTTTGAGATGAGTAGCGCCTTTAAGCGTCCTTACACCCCCCTTTACTTCTGGGTGGTTATAGAAATGGACAGAGGGCCGCGGTGACTTTTTTCCGTGCGGTCACGCTGACGCGAAATTTCGCCCCGTCTATGTGGCGGAGATACCGCACGCGTCGGCGATCCTGGGCCTGGATGTGACGAGGATCCCCCGCTGGGTCCTCCTAGAGAGCCTGGAGTACCTCATGTTGCTCCCCGCCGGTTAGGAATAGTTGGAGGTCCAGCTCCTAGTCTCCGCTTTGAGACGGCGCCTGCGCTGGGGGTTCCAAAAATAAGTCCAAAACCGCGGAGGGAATGGATCGGCCGGGTGTGGGTAGGGCTTCCCGCTGAGAGGGTCCGAGGCCGGGGGACAGCCCTGTTTTGGTATGGACTGGGGGGTGGAGCGTGCTGGAGTTCCGGGTGGGGTTTGGTTCCGCGGGTTCTCGGCAACAGCGGGGTCGTGCTCCTCGGGTACTTAAAAGTCGGGGCCGACCTCCCTTGCGTGGATGTCCAGCACGTCCTCTCCCTCGTCGTCACTGTCCCCCTGGCGAGAGCAGAGGCCACTCTCAGGCTCGGATTCCTCCGGAGCTGGGGCGATGTCGCCAGCGTAACTGTCCCAGGCCCGGTTCGCCTCTGCTATGGCACGTTCGACGTGAGCTTGCGGGCGGTCCCTCCAAAACCGACCGTCGGCTCCGACGTCCGAGTCGTCGGTGGACGTTGGGCTCGCGGGGGAATTCCGTTGGGCCTCCCAGAGGCATTGTTGTAAACGACCAGGAGCGAAAGAGTGGTGGTCCTGACCCTGCAGCCATGCGCCCACCAGGACGTGGGTGGTCGATGCCCCGGGGGCTCGAATACCTCCGCAACGTCACCGCTGACCGCAATACTGGCGTCCGGAGACCTAGCCCGGGTCGACACGGAGTCGGTGTTGTCCGGAGGAGTGCGACCAGCGGGTCCTTCGGGCGCTCTCATGCCTTGCCATGGGCTGAACGGGGGTGGAGTCGGGCTGCGGGTGGACAAAAACCGAGTCGTGGCCTTGCGACTCTCCGCTACTACTGGCCGTAGAGCCTTCTCGGTGGTCGACGGGTGCTGTTTCCTCGCCGGGTCCTGGGAAGGGGTCCAACGAAGTCGGCTCCGACGAGCGCGAACGGCTCCGTAGGTTGGCGAGTGAGCATCTTGCCGGCTGATTTACACTGACTAACCTTGTACTGCTGGCAGGTCAGACAGCTAGTGACGTACCGTACCACGTCCCGATGAAGTCCAGGCCAGAAGTAACGCTGGGCGATCCTCCTGAGCGTCTTCCGGATGCCCAGGTGCCCGGCGGAGGAATGGTCGTGGCATTCTCCTAGCACGCGTTGACGCTGTTCTCGCGGCACGCACAGCTTCCTTTATAGAGCTGTCCATTATCCAGGGAGTAGTCCGGAAATTTCTCGGGACGTCTTTGGACCTGTTCCTGCATCTTTTGTACCCATTTGCAGTGGCACTTATGTTCCGCGAGTAACTGGAGTCTTCCGAGTCGTTGCCGATAGCTCAAGTGCCCACCGGGCTATACGTCCCGTGGGATTGTTAATGGAGTTCAACCATTTGAGAGCCAGGTGATCCGTGATCACGTCGAACTTATAACCCTCCAGGTAGCAACGTAACTTTCGGGTGGCCCACACAATGGCAAGGCACTCCTTTTCAGTGGCCGAGTTGTTTTCCTCCGCCCGCTCGAGTCGACGGCTCACGTAGGCGATTACTCGTTCGTCGCCCTCAATGTTCTGGGTGAGGACCGCGCCGAGTCCTTTGTCGCTGACGTACGCCTGAAGTTGGAACTTATACTCAAAGTTTGGGCAGGTCAATACAGGGGCGGACGTCAGTCGCACCTTAAGTGAATCGAATGCCTGCTGTTGTGGTTCTTCCCAGGTCCACTTTACTCCCTTCCTCAGGAGTCGCGATATTGGTTGTACTAGGGAGGCAAAGTCTTGGACAAAACGTCTGTGCCAAGATGCGATTCCGAGATGGCGGCGAAGTTCCTTGACGTTAATTCGGGGATGTAGCCCCTGGATTGCCGCTATTTTGTCGGGGTCTGTCCTGATGCCTTCCTCGCTGATCGGGTGACCCAAATACACTAATCTTCTTTGGAAGAACTTGCACTTACCCCGATTTAAGCGTAGATTCGCTTCTCGAAGGCGCCGGAAGACTTCCCTCAGATTGCGCGCATGGTCCTCCCACGTTGCCCCGATGACGATGATGTCGTCTAAATAGGAGAAGGCGTGGGGCTCCATATCGGGGGCGATGACGCTGTCCAGAGCTCGTTGGAAAGTCGCTGGGACGGAGTGGAGCCCAAACGGCATGACTTTCCAGTGGAAGAGTCCACGTCCGGGGACAGTGAATGCGACTGCCCTCCGCCATGGGAATCTGCCAATACCCGTTTTTGAGTTCCAACGTGGAGATGAACCGGGTGTTCCGTAGACGTTCCAGGATATGGTTGATGCGCGGAAGCGGGTACGCGTCGGGTATGGAGTGTGCGTTGAGTTGGCGATAGACAACGCACATCCGCATGTCCCCTGTCTTCCTTCGGACCAACACCAGCAGTGCGCTGTGCGGACTTCGAGGGGGTTCGATTCGTCCGTCCTGCAGCAGCTCGTCCACCTGCTCGTTGATGATGCGCTGCATGGCCGGGTTCTTGGGATAGTACCGCTGTTTCAGCGGTTTATCTCCCCGAAGGGTGATGGTGTGCTCGGCTATATCCGTTATTCCTTGCAGATAGTCTAAATGCCTAAGCCCCTCTTGAAGGAACCGGAGGGTTACTGCGTCGAGGGGTTCCTCAGACACTAGCGATCCCGGCGGGGATTCCGCGACTGTGGCCAGGTGTCCGTGAGGGCAATGCTTCCGGAACGGATTGCGCCTCTGAGCGTCCTCTGTATCCGGTTGGGCGAGTAGTTGGTACTTCCCGATTCCTTGCGGGCTTCCCGGGGGAAGATCGTGGCGTGTACGGGTCGTCGGGGAACGTTCCGGTCGTTGTGCTGGCTAAGCGGTCCTGACCCGCGAGATACTTCCGAAAAGGCTTCCGTTTCTTGGCCACGGCGGCATCCGATAGTGGCTGGAGCCTGTACTTGCCTTTCTTGACGGTGACATCGGCCTTCGTGATTCCCGTGGTAGTGTCGCGAAGGACCGGTGATGACGAGTGCTCCGATGGAACTGGGTTCCGTCCCGCGGTCGACGTGATGCACTGCCTGGGGCGGGTATGGGACCCGTTGTGGCCACCTCGTTGGTCCTTGTTGTCCGCCGGGTAGGAGTCGGTGGGTCCGAAAGGTGGGCGACCGCCGCTTTGGCGCCGCTCGGGTGGCTGGGCCTGGTTCGGCTCTTCGTGTGGCAGGCGGAGCTAGCTGGAGGCACACTTGACCGCAGAGTAGGGTTACCCGGATGCCGCAATATCGTTGGCAGGACCAGAAGGGTCATGCGGACATGTTGTTGGCCCAGGCGCAATTGTGCGTGCAGGGCCTTGGTGACTTCCTTCGGGGATCCGTCCGCCAGGGATATTTGGGTGCGAACTTCTTTGATGTTTCGACCTGAATCGAGCCGGTTGGCGGGCGCTTCGCTGACAAAGCTTCTGGAGGCCCCCGTGTCGATGGTTGCCGAGATGAGTTGCCCCTCGATGGTAACCGTGGCGACGATCCGGCCTCCCGTCAAACGGAGCTGTAGATCTAAGGGTGGGGGAGCGCTAGGTGGGTCGCCGCCTGCTCCCTGTGTGTGCGAGGACCCCGGCTGTTTCCCGACTGGCGGCAGCAGTCAATGGTGCGGGTACCACGTTTCCCGCAGTCCTAGCAGTCCCAGCAGGTTCTGGCATCCCCGGACGAAGTGTCCCACCTCAGCGCAGCGACTGCAGGCTCGGGCCACGTCGACGGGTGTTTCGGCCTCCTGAGAATTCATACGGATTGATATAACTGGATTCGGTGTGCCGAAAGGCGTCGTCGCTGGTCGTATGGGCTCTCGGCGGCGAGGGCCGTGCGGAGGGCTGCTCCTCGTAGTGTAGCTCCCACTGGCGGGTGGAACTAGTGCTGCTTATCGTACTGGGTCTCGGTCCCGAGCAATTTCGAAAGCGGAGGCTAGTTGCGTCAACTCTTCTAGCGAGGAGAATTCATGGCGCCTTATGAAGAGTTGATACTCCGGCAGCAGGTTCTCGTAAACCTTTTCGAGCTCCTGTTCGAACGAGTAATTTGGCCACTGCATCATCAGGAGTAGTTCTACCACATAGAACTTGAAAGGCTCGCCGCCTTGCTGGTGGCGGGTCCTGATCGCATGCTCCAGGCGCTGGTAGTACCGTGGAGGGAGGAAAAACTCCAAGAACTCCCGCTTGAAAGTTTCCCAGGGCACGGCGTGCATCTGGTAGGCTCGGTACCAACCTTCGGCGCGGCCCGATAGTAATCCAGCGATGGTCCGTGGGATGTCCCTGTTACGTACGCTGTATGCTGTAGGGCCTCGACTCGTTCCATGGAGTGCAGGGGGTGGGCTTGCCCATCGAAAAGAACGCCCCATCCCCGAAGCTTCTCGGCGAACGCGGCTGGTGACATGTGCTGGGGTGGCGATTGGGGCGCGGGGTTGGAGCCTTGGGTTCCACGTCCTGGGCTCGTGTGACGATGTTCAGGGGGTGGCACGGAGAGAAGGGTGTCCCCTGTGCCGGGCATCGGTGAGGTGGACCGGTTGGTCACTACCTTTGGTGTAGGAGCCTCCGGGTAGATGGCCTCCAATGCGGCAAAGCGTTCCCGGAGCGCCGGGCTGTGGTTGGACCCTCCGATGAACGATGCAAGCCGGGGTCGCAGTTCGTCCACCTGGCCGTGGGTGTTCAGACCGAACTCCTTAAGTATAGCTTGGAGTTCGTCCTTCCGCCGGTAGGAAATCCACCTGACCCTATGGCTCGGGTCGTGGATGCGTCGTCGGATTCGGAGAAGCTCCCCTCCTCGATCTGTCTGGCGGCTGACGGAGGTAGTTTTTGTTCTGCGTCCTCCGACGCTTTCTGTTCCAGGTCCGTTTTCATGGGTCGACCCGGTGAACGGTGTGGCTGGGTGCCCGCTGCTGTCACGCGGATGCTCATGTCGGAGTTTCGCTTATATTGCGCCTCCGATGCACGTGCGTTACGGGGCTGCTGGATGATGAGGTGGGAGTGGCTGGGTCTCCCGACTAGCGGCTGGGGTCCACGGTGAGCGTGGCGATTGTTTCCTCGTCGCGGTGAGCGCTGTAGCTGGCTGTAGCTGAGGTAAGCGGCGCAGGTGGCCCGCTGGGATGCTCCTGATGAGCGTGAATTCCGGAGGGCCCTCAGTATGCGGCGCTCAGGCGGCAGTACGGCCGGACTCCGTTGTGCTCCTGATGTGAGCGGGTTGGGTAAGCGCTCGGGGTGCAGCGCAGTTGGTCGCTGGGATGCTCGTGGTAAGCGGCGCAGTTGCGAAGTAGATTGGCGTTGTCGTAAGTGGCAGTACTGGTTCCCATATTTACTTTTTAACTAGGCTTTTAAAACTCGGGTGTTCCTAATCAAAAAAAATTCCACGGCTGGACATGGGTCTTTAAGCCATGTGGTTCATACCAAAAAAAAACCCAACTCCTACAGGATACCAAGGTCGCCACGAGTCGTCCCTGTTCGGGCGCAAAACTGTAAGGACTTTTTCATAGGCTGGGATAGCCTTCAGTCCGGCCAGAGTCCTCTACAGTTGAATTTGTAGAAACACAGGAGACGAAACGGGACTGGGAGTTGCCGCCGGGATTTTGTTTTCGGGATCACGTGGTCTGGGTCTCCACATCTACGTAGAATAGATCGCTCGGAGGCGTAATGTCAAATGGGCCGACACCAATTAGCACCCGGTGTTTCAGGTGGAAGTAAATACGCGGGTGTACGTGAGGTATTAACGTTACTTTACGCGTCTCCCAGTTCGGTGGGCGTTCGTATTGCGCGTGAGTAGAAAAAGGCGCTTTTCTCCAGTCTGGTAAGAGTTCGTATTGCTTAGAGAAAATAAACCTCGGAAACGCAACACGAGAACTTGCCCGACCTGGAGTAACACGTGGGTAGCTTTGGTGTCCGCGTTGCGTAGAGAAAACAAACCTCAGAAACGCAATACTGTAACCTAGCCGACCCGAAAACACTCCGCGAAGTTCACTAAATTTTAAAAGCCAGACTGGGGGGGTTTAATTTCACAACTTGATGTTCCTTTTATTCACCTTTTATTTCTGCCTAACCTTTGCACTCAGTATGTCGGTTTCTGATCTCTGCTTCTTATCTTACTCTAGAGCTTGGTATGGTGTTGCCGTCCGCGGGTTTCCTTCTGCTGGTTTTGTCCTCTTGGTCTGTTCAGCTTGGCTGCCGCAAAAGAATGAGAGCTATCTTCGTCGATCGCTGTTCCACGTCGACACGCTTTTTTGCCTTTACAGCACGCTCGCGCTATTAACAGCACTAAGCTTGCCCTTAATCGTACGCTTTGCGCTTAACAGCACGCGCGCTCGTTTACGGGTGATTGCGATAACTTATCGATACTGTCGGCACTCGCCCGGACTGGCCAGCTGACCGATCTTGCTAATCAATACTGGTAACCTCGCGCTCGCATATTTGAAACAAGGATAACTTAGGTTTTAGGCTTAAACATATATTTGGAAACTTAACATATAATCAGACCTTCAGTGGCTGGAACTTAATATTGCCTTCAATTGCTGAGATACTGGGTAAGTGTTTGAGATGAGAGGCGCCTTTAAGCGTCCTTACACCTACTATAAAATACAAAAATGCTATATTATTTGTAACCAAAAAACAACGGCCAGAACCAGAAAAATCTATTAATCAAGAAAATTTTATAAGAGAATTAAGAGAGCAATTAAATGAGTTTCATAGTGAAGAGCTATCCACTTATGGCTTTTATAAACAATATTTTTTTGGCTTTGTCTTTTCCTTTGGCTTTGAGGTCCGATCTTGGTTCCCCAACTAAAGTTAAACAAATCAAAAATAAAGTAAACATCAGCTTCCGTTTAAGGCCCAATGAATTGCTAATTGAATTTGACAATGTAATGCGACAGTTTCATCTTAAGCGCAAATTAAAATTAAAGTACACATCAGCTTCCGTTTGAATCCCAATCAATTGCGCTCTTTTGCGTTTCAAGTTCCCACCAAATTGCATCGGTCAGCTTATGCTGAATTTCACAAAGAGATGCAACAGTTTCATCCTAAGCTTTTAATCTAAACATAAATTGAAGTTCTAAAGTTCAAAAAGAAAAGCTCCTGGTCGAGGTTCATTGGATTAGATTTAGAAATGAAGCGGCAGTCCTATCTTTATCGCGACCTCGATCGGTTGGCAAAAAATTAGAAAGTAACAGAAAGTGTCTTGTATTTAAAGTGGTTAATAATAAAAGGTTTATCACCAAAATAATATATTAAAAAAATTTGTATCTTTTTAAATCATCGACTAACAAGAAATTTAATTTACATATACTCTTCCTAATCCCGTTAGAATTTTTTGTTTCAGATGTTCCAGTGAGCTTAAATACCATACGCCGACGAAAAGAAGGGATTTTTTTAATAAATTAGTTTAAAAACAAAAAAAATAAAATGATGTTAAATTTTTTTTCTTATTATTTAAGTCTTCAAATGAATCGATGCAAAGTTGCAAGCCTTCAAAATAATATATGTACATTTTCTAGCCCATTGAACATCTTAAAAGTTTGAAATCGAGAATGGGGGGTCCCCTTAAATATATAAATGTACATATGATTAATAATAACGTAACTGAAATTTGAGTTTGTTTGATTTGAATAAAAGGATTTAGTATGTTAATATTATTAAATGAGAGTTCCAAATCATTAGATATAATATATTCGGATACTACAAAATCTGTATATTCTCGAGCGGTTATGTATTCCAATATCTTATTGTCTACATTGGTGTATGATATATTAATTATTTTAGAGGTGCCATTAAATAAGTGTCATTCACTGTATTTTGTCCATTTACAAAAATGGCTCCATCTTGGAGTTTATTATGTTTATTTTTTTCTCGTATTTTGTTACAAAAAGATTTTTCTCCATTTTGTAATCTGGTAAATTATTAAATATTTTTGTCTTAAAATTAGACAGTACATAGTACTTATTTCTACATTTTGCGACGTTTTCCATCATTATGTAAATGGATCTTGAATTGTAAACGTCACAACGATCGGCAACAAAGGGTATTTTATGTAAATTATAATAAGATCTTGGTGCAACGCGATTTTAAATAATTACAGATCTATTTTCGTGCTATAAATTTCTTGTATATCATCACTGTTTAGAATTTTAGTATTAAATACGTCAATTTTTGCGAGTGTAATTGTGTCCATTAAATTCATAAGATCGTAAGTAAGCAAGACTCGGTCTGAGGAACTTGTGAGATGGTTCTGAAGCCGCCTAGCTGGGGCGACCGAGCGGGTCGCAGGTTGCGGATAGCGGACGACCTCACTCGAGGCCAACTGCGAATAAGCTGGCGGTGGAAATCAAACACGGAATCGTGGACGGAAACCCCAGTAAATAAGCAGTCCCGGACAACCAGCGGGTATCTTGCAACGAGGCTGTACCGACGATGCGATTTGTTCAGCCGCATCTAAACAGTTGCTTTACACAAATCCAATATCCCCCACACACCACCTACCCACTTCCTCTCCCAAACAACATCTCACTCCGGGCCGGACTACGGTGTAATTCGGACCGTGCCAAGAGTCAGCCTGGCTGGGGGCCCGGATCAACAACTAGCTCAGTCTCAAACAGTGGGCTCAGGAAGATGGCGACCCCCTGTTCTATCTACCGCCTTACCCGGGTAACGCGGATCTCTGCCCGGGCGGACCTTTACCCTTCTCCGCAGCTCGTGGGACCAACTATGGAAGCAACAAATAAAAACACAAACAAAAAAACGGAGACGGGAACTCCACAAAAACCCGGCGCTGCAAAGACGAACGATGGTTCCACTGCAAGCACCAGTAGGGCTCAGAAAGGGCCCCATCCCAAACTAGGGATGTCGGGGGACAGAAAGACTGTCGCTAACGCCTCTGCTATGTGCGCATCTGCGCCAAAACCAGTGGTAGGCGCAGCAAAGTCGATCGGGTCACCCGCTGGTGCAAAGAAGTTTACATACGCAGAGAGACGGACTGCCGCCCAAACCCTGCGCTCACATGCCAGAAGCACTGTCGCCACGCCTTCGCCCGAATGGCTAAAGAAGGTAGAGTGGGCAAGGACGGTGTTTCCCAACTATGGGCAAGAGAAGCCCCAACAAGAAGGTGCTCAGGCGAAGAGGCAACGCTCCATAGAGCTGCCCGGCCCGTCGGCGAAGAGATCGAAGATCCAGCCGTCGGTCTCCTTTGCCGAGATCACCAAAGATCGGGTCCTACTTGGACTCATAGATAGGGGAAATCCGGAGAACAGGATCCCCAGAAACAAATGGAAGGCGGTTGAGTCCAAGCTGTCTCTCATTTGCCTGCGTATGGTACGCGAGAAGTCCGGTTCAGCGCCTTGCTGTATGGACGCGGGCTGGTACCAGGGCAGCGTAAAAGTGGTGGCCTGCGATAATCAGCGATCAGCTGAGGGGTGAACATAGTCGTAGGGGCGAACATAGTCGCACTAGATTGGTGTGACGTCCCCAGTAGACCGCGAGCCAGAATTTGGCTCCCAGCAGCAATCGCATCACCGGAGGACATCCTCTATATGTTGCAAGAATGCAACCCACATCTCCCCACAAAAGACTGGAAAGTCGTTAAGGTGGAGGAGCACGTAGGTGACGTAAACCAAGCGATCGTGGTACTAAATAAGGAGTCGGTCGCTCCCATAGAGGCTGCTCGGGGAACGCTCAACTATGGGTTCAGTGCCATACATATCAAAATATATAAAGGGGACTCTAATTCCTCGGGAAGTCCTGCCGGCAACCCAGCCGAGTTTAGAGGTGCCATTAAATAAGTGTCATTCACTGTATTTTGTCCATTTACAAAAATGGCTCCATCTTGGATTTTATTATGTTAATTTTTTTCTCGTATTTTGTTACAAAAAGATTTTTCTCCATTTTGTAATCTGGTAAATTATTAAATATTTTTGTCTTAAAATTAGACAGTACATAGTACTTATTTCTACATTTTGCGACGTTTTCCATCATTATGTAAATGGATCTTGAATTGTAAACGTCACAACGATCGGCAACAAAGGGTATTTTATGTAAATTATAATAAGATCTTGGTGCAACGCGATTTTAAATAATTACAGATCTATTTTCGTGCTATAAATTTCTTGTATATCATCACTGTTTAGAATTTTAGTATTAAATACGTCAATTTTTGCGAGTGTAATTGTGTCCATTAAATTCATAAGATCGTAAGTAAGCAAGACTCGGTCTGAGGAACTTGTGAGATGGTTCTGAAGCCGCCTAGCTGGGGCGACCGAGCGGGTCGCAGGTTGCGGATAGCGGACGACCTCACTCGAGGCCAACTGCGAATAAGCTGGCGGTGGAAATCAAACACGGAATCGTGGACGGAAACCCCAGTAAATAAGCAGTCCCGGACAACCAGCGGGTATCTTGCAACGAGGCTGTACCGACGATGCGATTTGTTCAGCCGCATCTAAACAGTTGCTTTACACAAATCCAATATCCCCCACACACCACCTACCCACTTCCTCTCCCAAACAACATCTCACTCCGGGCCGGACTACGGTGTAATTCGGACCGTGCCAAGAGTCAGCCTGGCTGGGGGCCCGGATCAACAACTAGCTCAGTCTCAAACAGTGGGCTCATGAAGATGGCGACCCCCTGTTCTATCTACCGCCTTACCCGGGTAACGCGGATCTCTGCCCGGGCGGACCTTTACCCTTCTCCGCAGCTCGTGGGACCAACTATGGAAGCAACAAATAAAAACACAAACAAAAAAACGGAGACGGGAACTCCACAAAAACCCGGCGCTGCAAAGACGAACGATGGTTCCACTGCAAGCACCAGCTCAGAAAGGGCCCCATCCCAAACTAGGGATGTCGGGGGACAGAAAGACTGTCGCTAACGCCTCTGCTATGTGCGCTACTGCGCCAAAACCAGTGGTAGGCGCAGCAAAGTCGATCGGGTCACCCGCTGGTGCAAAGAAGTTTACATACGCAGGGAGACGGACTGCCGCCCAAACCCTGCGCTCACATGCCAGAAGCACTGTCGCCACGCCTTCGCCCGAATGGCTAAAGAAGGTAGAGTGGGCAAGGACGGTGTTTCCCAACTATGGGCAAGAGAAGCCCCAACAAGAAGGTGCTCAGGCGAAGAGGCAACGCTCCATAGAGCTGCCCGGCCCGTCGGCGAAGAGATCGAAGATCCAGCCGTCGGTCTCCTTTGCCGAGATCACCAAAGATCGGGTCCTACTTGGACTCATAGATAGGGGAAATCCGGAGAACAGGATCCCCAGAAACAAATGGAAGGCGGTTGAGTCCAAGCTGTCTCTCATTTGCCTGCGTATGGTACGCGAGAAGACCGGTTCAGCGCCTTGCTGTATGGACGCGGGCTGGTACCAGGGCAGCGTAAAAGTGGTGGCCTGCGATAATCAGCGATCAGCTGAGGGGTGAACATAGTCGTAGGGGCGAACATAGTCGCACTAGATTGGTGTGACGTCCCCAGTAGACCGCGAGCCAGAATTTGGCTCCCAGCAGCAATCGCATCACCGGAGGACATCCTCTATATGTTGCAAGAATGCAACCCACATCTCCCCACAAAAGACTGGAAAATCGTTAAGGTGGAGGAGCACGTAGGTGACGTAAACCAAGCGATCGTGGTACTAAATAAGGAGTCGGTCGCTCCCATAGAGGCTGCTCGGGGAACGCTCAACTATGGGTTCAGTGCCATACATATCAAAATATATAAAGGGGACTCTAATTCCTCGGGAAGTCCTGCCGGCAACCCAGCCGAGCAGGTGCTTGCGGAGGAAGTGGAGTCCCCTGGTGTGCCGGAAGACGGCTATTCAACCGACTCGTCGCTAAGCAGAGAGATGCGAGCGATGGGACCGGCAATCGACGAAGTGGACCTGAGCGATTCGGAGGCCGACGTTACTGTGGTGGAGGTTGCAGCTGGGGATGTCGCTAAGACTCCTGCAGATCAACCTACATCACAGTAAAGCAGCGTCCGCTGCTCTTTTGCTTCGCCTGGCTAAAGGCGAAGCCGACGTGGTCTTAGTTCAGGAACCCTGGGTAGCAGGAGGCAGGGTTGCTGGACTAGGAACAAAAAACTACAAGCTTATGCTTGACCCCAAACAGCCAAACGGCATCTTAGTACATTTCTGCTTCGCAACTACAGCAACGGAGACAACACAGCAATAAGCCTGGAGCTGCAAAGCGGCTCTTTTAGGATGCTATCGGCCTACATGGCTTTCGAAAAGGTAGACCCCCAGACGCGCTAGTCAGAGGACTGGTACAGGAATGTGAAGAGCTTAAGAAAGGTTTGGTGATAGGATGCGATGCAAATGCCCACCATACTTAGTGGGGCTGCCCTATCAACAACGACAGAGGTGAGTCTTTATTCGATTTCATTCTTAATTCGAACTTATTTCTTTGTAATAGGGGCAATACCCCTACTTTTATAACAAAAACGTGCCAAACGATCATAGATCTAACTCTGGCATCAGATTCACTCATAAGCACAGTCACAAACTGGGCTGTCTCCGACGAGCACTCATTTTCAAATCATAGGTTTATAGAGACAACTTTGTCCCTAGTGTCACCTGCGCAGGTCAGCTTTGCCAACCCCAGGCGGGCAAACTGGAATAAATACAAAGAAATTCTATCGAACTTCCTCCCCAGGAAGCCACCAGAAAGCACTCCTTGCACTCAGGAGCTAGATAATATAGTAAACAAATTCACGGAAGCATGCAACGCGGCATTCTCAGCTGCATGCCCGTTAGAGAAAACCAAGAGGAAGGAAAAAACCTCCTTGGTGGACCCAGCAATTATCAATCCTCAGAGCCAAATGCAGAAACCTGTTCAACAGAGCGAAAGCTGCAAATGAGGACATAAACTGGCAAAGCTACAAAAAGGAACTAGCCACATACAAAAAGGCCATCAGAAAAGAGAAGAGAACTGCGTGGCAGAACTTCTGCTCGGATATTGAAAAGACAACTGATGCCGCAAGGCTCAGAAAAATACTTTCTAAGACAGCCGTATCCCTGGGCTATCTCCAAAAGGCTGACGGATCATGGTCGGACTCTAGTGAAGAATCCCTAAACCTACTCCTAGACGCTCACTTCCCAGGGAGCCTGCAAACAGGACATCCCCCAGGAAGACACACTGGAGAAGGAATAAACTTAAATCTCCTACTATCAGACCGTAATATAAACTGCTCCATTCATAGTTTTAAGCCATACAAATCGCCGGGACCGGACAATATAACACCGGCACATATTCAGCAAGCAGGAGAAAAATCTTCCAGACCATTCTTGCAGTAGGAGAACTACCTACAGCATGGCGGGAAACGAAAGTCGTTTTCATCCCTAAGGCAGGGAAAGCCACCCGTACTACAGCGAAGGATTTCAGACCGATAAGTCTGACATCATTCCTGCTAAAAATCCTAGAAAGACTGTTAGGTCTACATATTAGAGACATCATAAGTTGACCGAATCGGCGCTACACTTGGTAGTAAGCAACATCGAGAGCTTTCAACAACGTGCTCCCCAGGGCAATAACAGAATCCCTCACTGAACTAGGGGTTGAGCCACCGCTGGTGGGGCTGATCCACAAATTGCTGATAAGCAGATTGGTCACGGCCACACTAGGGACCTCGACCCAGACTAGATTAGTGAACAGAGGCACTCCGCAAGGAGGTGTACTATCACCCCTTTTATGGAATATCGCGGTAAATAAACTACTGCGGATTCTTGAAGGAGGAGGCTGTAAAATAGTGGCATACGCAGACGATGTCGCTATCATCTTTAATGGTAGGTATCCACAAACGTTATGCGATCTTATGACCGCAAAACTAAAAACACTATCGGAATGGACTACAAAGAACGGACTTGGGGTAAATCCCTCAAAAACGGAACTAGTCCTTTTTACAAATAGATACAAAATCCCAAAACTTAACCCACCCACTTTAAACAACTGTAATCTCTCTTTTAGCGAGCACGCAAGATACTTGGCCTAAACAACCAAGAGAGAACCAAGAAAGCGACCATTGCACTTTACTCTTGTAAAAAAGCAATTGGGCTAAGATATACATAGCGGTAGTCAAGCCAATCCTACTATATGGAGTGGCTCTGTGGTTACACAAACAATGTATCTTAACTCCACTTAACAAAGTACAGCGCATGGCGGCCTTGTGTATGAGTGGAGCCCTTCGAACTACCCCAAACGAAGCTCTGAATGCGATCTTGAACCTCCAGAGCCTGGACTTAGCAGGAATGGAAAGGGCGAAATCGGCAGCCATTCGACTAAGGGATACAGGGCAATGGAAAGCCCAACTGTATGGTCACGCTAAGATTCTTCAGCATGACAAATTGATCCCGCCAAAAACGGATCTATGTAAAACCCGTGAATACAATCACACGTCCTTCGAAGCTCTGATCCCAGGCAGGGAAGTTTGGGATCGTGGCCGACCGGGCTCAATAGACGCAATCTGTTTATATACAGACGGCTCCAAACTAGACGGACACGTAGGTGGAGGCATATACTCCGAGCAATTAGAGATCAGGCGGTCTTTCAGACTTCCTGTCTTCCAAGCGGAAGTGTATGCTATAATGGAAGCACTTGTGTGTTTAAGGGACTTAAACACCCAGAACAGACACATAAACATATATAGTGATAGCCAAGCGGCTATTAAATCAATCTACTCGACAAATACAAACTCCCGAACAATAGCAGACTGTCGCAAATCTCTCCACGAGATGGCTAGTCAGTTTACTGTCAGCCTTATATGGGTTCCGGGTCACCGGGATATCGTAGGCAACTGTATAGCAGACGAGCTAGCCAGACGAGGCACCACCATACCTCTCCTTCCAGGAAAGGAGAATGTCGGCATGCCGATGGCTACTTGCAAGCTAATTATTAAAAACCACTTTAGCAAATTAGCCATCACTTATTGGCAAAACACACCGCAATGCCGAATGGCCTGTAATAAACAATAAGAAAACATCAGAACTACTCAATATCAGCCGCACTGAGTGCGGCATGCTAATTCGAGTACTCACAGGCCACTGGCTCGTTGGCGCACACGCCGGCAGGCTAAAAGCCCCAAAAAACGATTTTTGTAGAAGCTGCAGGGATGAGGAAGAAGAGGAAACGGTGGAACACCTACTCTGTTCATGCCCAGCCCTATGCAGGCTTAGACTGAAACACTTAGGATATCCTTTCATAAATGACCTGAACGAAATATCGCAGACTAACCTGAAGAGTCTAAGCTCTTTGACTTTCAAAGTGAACGGTCGTGTTTTTTTTCTGCGCTTCGAATTTTGCATTTTGTTTTCGTTTATTCCCATCGGTGGGTTTTATCAAAACAATTCTAATTCGCTTCCGGTTTATTTAAACATAAATTTAAACTCCGTTCGCTTCGCGAGTGCACTTTGTATTTAATACTAATTAATTGTTTTAGTTTTTTCGTAATTCTTATCTGTGTTTTCTTTTCCTATATCCCCGCCGTTTCTCTTTTGTACATGCACTTTAACTTATTTACGCTCCCGCTCTCTTGCTCTCTTTGCTTTTGAAAGTTCTAAGCGTGCAGTTTCTGCGCTCTTGCGGTACTTATAACTGCTCGCTTATAAATTTCAATTTCGCTTTCTTGGTACAGTGGTAAATAAATAAAATGAATAATAAAAATTTAGTCTGCTTCTGCAAAAAATGCACCCTCGTAATCAGGGCTGACCAGTCTAATATGACTTGCTGGCTGTGTGAAAATATGGTGCACACAAGTGCGCCGGTTTTACTGGCCGGACAAGTGATGACCTTTCAAAGGGGCCCAATTTGCAGTTTTGTTGTGACGCTTGTGTCGAGGTTGCGAACGAGATGAAATCGTTCATGCGCCAAACTAAAGGCGGCCTGATGGGACTGATTAGCTGTTTCGGAGTGGCTAGAGATAGTTTTCGCCGAGCTGATGATCTCCTATCTGCGCTGGAGTCGCAGTTTAATAGTCGTAAGCTATTAGAAGAGTCCCCTAAGCGCAAAAAGGCCGCTGGTGGTAAGGAGCAAAAGGGGAACACCCCGCAACCGAAATCAAAAGAACAACAGAGAATTCCGGCGGATCAGCAGCTGATTTCAGCAAACCCTCAAATGTTGCTAAGATCAGCAGCTAAAAAAGATTCGGTATCCGAACAATCCGTTACAGAATGCATGCAACCAGGGACTTCTAAGAATTCCGATTTGTCCGGAGTGGTTTCACAATTAGTGGATCCACTTATCTCTCAGAATGTAGCATCACCACCACAAGGGACTACTGAGTCCGGACAACCGGCTCAAGTTGGTTTAGCAGAAACAATGTCTGCTCCACCAAAATCCCTTACAGTGGTTCCACTAAAGAAACTAATTTTCGTTTCTCGGCTTTCCCCTGATCAAACATCTTCTGATGTATTGTCTTATATACAAGACAAAACTAAAGCCGATTGTAATAGTGTAAAGGTGGAAAAGTTTAAGTTGTTGCTAGAGACATTTCATCTTTCAAGATAACTGTCCCAAACGAGCTTTTTGAAGCCATATGCTCGGGCGACTTTTGGCCGGATAATATGGTTGTAAAAGAGTTCGAGGCTAAGATAAAGAAGAAGGGGCCCGTGGGAGTAAAACTTCCTAGTCGAGGCCAAACCAGTGTACCAATTTCAAAAAACTAACTTCTAACCTCCTTCTTTCCTATCAGAATGCAAGAGGTTTGCGTAGCAAACTCACTAAATTGTATTCTGATAGCCTTTCCTTTGCATCTCATATTATTGTGTTTACAGAAACCTGGTTAAAGCTGGAGATCTTTAGCTCCGAAGTTTTTCCAGATAAGTACACAATATATAGGTATGACCGTCCCTCTAGACGAGGAGGTGGAGTCTTAATTGGAGTTGATTAAAACTTCCCGTCTGAGGAGTTATTTTTTGATGAATTCAATACCATTGAATTTATTTGTGTAAAGTTATCGCTTCCTGGTAACTTTATATACATAACTTGCTCATATATTCCGCCGTTGTCTGAACTTCCTGATTATTTAAATCACCTATCCGTTATTAAGTCCGTTGCAAATAAGCTTTTCGATAGGGATCAGTTGATAATAAAAAAATAGAGATCATACGGTATCACAATGGGCCCACAGAGGTCTAGGTGTACCAGGCTGCAGCCTGGCAGCCGTCCTAACCTAACCTAACCTAAGTAAGCAAGCGCAGACGATATTTTCTGAGTGTGTTTCTTACTCCTTAAAGGCTGTTTTGAATTGTTCAGATAAAGATTTTATCTCCTTAAATATTTTAGAATTAATAACGAATTGATCGTTATTATTTTTTATAAAATCATCAATTTTGGACTGTTATGAAATCATAATGATCTGGTGTTCCCCCTATCCATTTCCAAATAGTGCCTATTTCATTAATGCCTCTTTTCGATCTACTGGGTATTATTTGAGATATAAGTATTAAGTTTATTTTTATACCCCTGCAGAGGGTATTATAATTTCAGTCAAATGTTTGCAACACAGTGAAGGAGACATTTTCGACCCTTTAAAGTATATATATTCTTGATCAGCATCACCAGGAGAGTCGATCTAGCCATGTCCGTCTGTTCGACTGTCTGTCCGTCCGTCCGATTCTACGCAAACTAGTCCCTCAGTTTTAAAGCTATCTGCTTGAAACTTTTCCAAAAGTTGTCTTTCTATTGCAGGTAGTATATAAGTCGGAGCGAGGCGGATCGGGCAACTATATCATATAGCTGCCATATAACTGAACGATCGGAAAAGCCATAACTTTCGTGTTTTTAAAGTTAGGAAGGAATTTTCTATGGGTTTTATTTTTGGCCAATCAATCCGACCCACCAAATTTCATAAGGATCGGCCGACTATATCTTATAGCTGCCATATAACTGAACGATTGGAAATCCCATAACTTTGGTGTTTTTAAAGTTGGGACTTTTTATGATTATTAAGAATGCATCATATAAATAATTAATGCAAGGGTATATCAACTTCGGCTCCGCCCGAAGTTAGCTTTCTTTTCTTGTTAAATCGTGGGATATTTCAAAAATAAAATTCTTGCTGATGCCATTCTTTAGAAATTCTGTTTCGAGATTAATTATATCTCTATAAAACTTATATTAGTTATATGAAATAAGTCGGCGTATGATTCATAAATAAGAACATTTTTGGTTTCCTTGTAAAGAAGGAAGTCATGGTTCTTGTAACCCATAATTTCAACAATAATAAGTACATTATTAAAATCATTATCTGGAATTTTAAACAAATTATTTAATATTATATTTATGGATCGTACGGTTTCTGTTATTTATAATAATTATACCCTTGCAGAGGGTATTATAATTTTGGTCAAAAGTGTGCAACGCAGTAAAGGAGACATCTCCGACCCTATAAAGTATATATATTCTTGATCAGGATCACCTCCTGAGTTGATATAGCCATGTCTGTCTGTCCGTCTGTCTATTTCTACGCAAACTAGTCTCTCAGTTTTAAAGCTATCGAGTTAAAACTTTGCACACACCCTTCTTTCCTTTGCACGCAGTATATATGTCGGAACGGCCGGGATCGGCCGACTATATCCTATTGATCCTGATTGATCGGAAATGCCATAACTTTGGTGTTTTTAAAGTTAGGAAGTTGGAATTTTCTATGGGTTTTATATTTGGCCAATCAATCCGAACTACCAAATTCTATCCTATAGCTGCCATATAACTGAACGATTGGAAATGCCTTAACTTTGGTAGTTCGTCTAGTTTCGTCTTCATTTCACCTCTGACTCATCAGTATCTTCGGGGATGGAAGCAGAGCATCAGAAACTCCCCAATATTACGATCATAGAAGCTTTTTTGGCAATTGTGAGTTGCCAAAGTTCATTGGTTTTAACAAAGGAGGAGTTCTGTCGTTAAAGCTTCTATCGGTGTGTGAAAGTTTTCAGTATTTTGTCTGTTGAAAAACCCTTAGTTTTTTCGATATGTAGACTGGTAAATACAACAAATAGTTGAAGATTATTTAATTGCTGAATTTTGGGGCGCGTGGCTCCCTTTTGTTTATGTTGGTTTTGGTATCGAACTTTTTTATTACGGAGTTTTTCCTTAACTACTTGTTTTTATATCTAGAATTAAGCTTGTTTCTTTCCTCCTGTTTCTTTATGTTAGCGTACCACTTGAGTGGCCTAGCGCACTTGATGTTCACGGACAGCGCCAACTCTGCCTGAGCTACCTTTTCTATTTTTACTAACCCTAGCGTATTAACTCCTTGTGTGGGATACAATTATGATGACTCTGTACCTTTGTATATCTTAGAACATAAGCAATGCAATGTATTTTTAACTTACAGACCCAAACCACTTCATTGCTATGGTGCCCCCCTTGACTCTGAAGACGTGTGTATAAACCTGACCTTTTGTCCTAATAAAATCAGTACTCAAGCAATACTTGTGTATTCAACTACTCTGCGTTCTACGAGTGAGCATCGCTGTGTCTTTGGCCCTCATACGCATGATCCCTCCGAGTTAAACCAATTTAAGTGTTGGTTTAGCATCGTTACTAGAGTATGTTCTAGGGGCAACCATTCCTATAAAAAATAAAAATAAAACTACAAACATTTTGGTGACCCCGACCATTGCATGAAACTCTAGTCAACTTGGCTTCTAATTTCTGTACATACTTTGCTAGACAGATTCCCGATCAACTTGCCGATCGAATTTTCTAGAGTTAAAGTTGTAAAAACCTTGCTCAATAATTCAGATATTGAGCAAAGTTCATAACAAAGGGAATTTTGCCTCGAATAAATTTCTAAGCATATTTCCGAAAAACTTGAAATTTTCAAGGAGTAACTTATCAACTTGGCGATCTGTTACTACAATATTGGAAATAAAAGTAGAGGAAGTCAACCCGGCGACTCTTCCAACTTACAACATCCATATAATCCGATTTCTGGAGTCAACTAGGCGACTCCCAGTATAATCGTCGATTATTTTTCCGAAACTGGGCAACATGGAACCGATGAGGAAATACCGGACGCCAGAGGAAAGACATTGCGAGAAGCATTTTTTGGAAAATCTTCAGCACGCACAAGATGGAAGGTTAATTGTCGATTACCTTTTTCTGAAGATCCCTCAACCCTGGGGAAGTCTTGCAATATTGCGACAAGGCGTTTTCTTTCGTTGGAACGAAGAACCAGCCCAGACATTAAAATATTATATAACGATTTTATGGCCGAATACGAAAAACTAGGTCATATGAAGCAAGTATTACCTAGTCAAATACCAAAGGAACATTATTTTATTCCTCACCACTGTGTTCTGAAACCAGAAAGCACT
This sequence comes from Drosophila carrolli, assembly GCA_018152295.1. NCBI lineage: Eukaryota > Metazoa > Arthropoda > Insecta > Diptera > Drosophilidae > Drosophila > Drosophila carrolli. The sequence goes on along the minus strand of JAECXJ010000093.1, from coordinate 5,405 downwards.
ACAACAAAATTAAGAGTAGTCTTTGATGCTTTCTGTAAAACATATACAGGAAAATCATTAAATGATTTACTTTATCCAGGACCAGTTATCGGTTTTCGATTCTATTGAGATTCAGAGTTCACAAATATGTTTTAACGGCGGATATAGAAAAAATGTATCGGCAAGTTTGGATGAATCCAAAGGATGAATTCAACCAAATGATTGTTTGGCGCTACAATCTGTCCGAGGAAGTAAAATATTACCGGCTGAAAACGGTGACTTAGGGCAGAACGTCAGCTCCATTTCTTGCCACAATATGCTTGGAGCATTTGGCCAATAAAAATTTGGAAAAATGGCCATTAGGATCAAATGCACTGAGAAACGATTTCTATGTTGATGACTGCCTAACTGGAGCAGATACAATTATAGATGCTGCAAGTATTCAAGGAGAACTAAACAAAATCTTCCTACCTTGCGGCTTGAAAGAAAATGGTGCTCAAATTCACACCATCTACTAAAGGAATTTTCACCTTAAGATATTGCTAGCAACATAAATCTTGACCTTGGGAATAATTTGGAGCCCTAAGGATGACAATTTATGTGGAAAAGCTCAGGAACATAACACTCAAATAATTACAAAAATAGTGGTAGCCTCTGGCTTCAGTCATAATCAGAGCAAAAATATTTCTACAAAATCAGTCAGTCCTTAAAATAGGTTGGGACACAGAGGTTTCAGTTTCCTTAAAGGAAAGGAAAGACAAGACTTGCTATGTTTAAATAAAAATACTATTTCGAGACACATTGATGATGGAAAAATACCTCATAAGCAAGAACTACACATATTTGTGAATGCTTCTGAAAAAGGGTTTGGTGCTGTTACATATATAAGACCCACATATAGGAACAAACAAACGACTGTGCGCCTATTATGCGCTAAATCTAAAGTAGCAGCTCTTGAAAAGCAAACCCTACCACATCTGGAGATATGTGCAGCTGTGTTAGGTGCAGAGCTTGCTTGAAAGGTGAAAAAGGATCTCAATTTACAATCAGAATCCATTAAATGTCATTACTGGACAGATTCCACCATCGTCTTATGTTGGTTAAATGCAAAAGCATCTAATTTCCAGATGTACTGACTGGAGGAATACCTGCATCTCAATTAAGTGCACATGGACCAGAAGAGAAATGGCCTGCTCTATTTAAAGCTCCGAAGGACAATACTATTTTATTGGAACGGAAAACAAAAATTGTTACATTGGCAATAGTTTCACTTGGAGATAAAATATATCGAATTAAACACGGAAATTCATTTAATCGCTTACAACAAATAATTGCATACATATTACGATTTGGTTATCGTAAAAATATAAAACAAACCGTGCTTCTAGAGCTTGACGAATTAGAACAAGCTAGGCGGATAATAATGCGTTTTATACAACAGGCTGATTTCACAAATGAATTGAATCACCTTCGACGTCATCCCGAACCCCCATTACCCAATAGCAGCAAGATCGCTTCTCTTCATCTTCATTTGGACGAAAACTCTATCATAAGAGTTGGAACAAGGGTGGAAAATGTCCCAATTTCTCGGGATGAAATGAATGCTTCTGCATAAACTTCATGAGGAAAATCATCAAAAATCACTCCTATGGATAGAAACGTAATTCTTAAATACCGTAGTCCAGTATATCGGACCCTTCTGGATACATCACAAGATCCGAGGCAAGCGACCTGATAAGGCATACATAGCAGTTTTTGTTTGTTTTTCCAAAAAGGCTGTCCATCTGGAACTTGTGCAAGATTTAACGACTGCAGCATACCTTGGAGCATTTCAACGATTTATAAATCGTCGCGGGAAGTGTCAGACCCTATACTGCGACAATGCAACAAATTTCGTTGGCGCCAGCAACCAATTGAAGGAGTAAAAGAAAACAATCCACTCACAGCAGGCTAAGAACTCCATAGTCCAGCTGTGCCAGCTGTGTCCACTTTAAATTTATTCCACTGAGATCCCCTCACTTTGGTGGATTATATGAAGCAGTAAAGTCAGCAAAAACGCTATTATTAAAAAATGTGTCCACTGCAAACCTAACTTTTGAGCGGTTGAGCACTGTCATAACAAATGTCGAGGCAGTATTAAATTCTCAGCCACTTACTCCAATGTCAAATGACATGTCAATGTCATTAGGACCTTACAGTCCTTACACCAGGTTATTTATTGATTGGAAAACCACTAGTCGCTCAGCCAGACCCAAAACCACTTAGAATAAAATCGCTACCTGAACAATGGGAACTGGGGCAGCAACTCAAGCACACATTCTGGACGCAATGGATTCAAAATGGAAACAGGCCCATAAAAATGTAAAAGAAGGCATGATGGTTATTTTCAAGGAGGACAATGTGCCTATGCTTCAATGGCCTATTGGACGAATAATACAAATTTATCCAGGTCAAGATGGATATGTGCGAGTTGGAGACGTAAAAACTGCAACAGGAGTATTTAAAAGAGCAATTCGTAAGCTTGCTCACTGTTCCGTCAAGAAGATCCAGGAGAAAAACGCAAGGAAATTAATGAAGAACATGCTGAAGAAGAAATAAAGGAAGATCAAGAGCCAATAAGACGGAAAAGCCCACCGTTATCAATGCTATCGATGCCATTATTAATCTTGGTGCTGCTATTACCATTAGTTACCGCAGGTCCGATTAACATGACCAGGTTTGGTTCGAGGCCAGGTATTTATTACGAGATAATTGGATCTACTCGACAAGCAACTGCAGACTGGAGAATCATAGCATACTAGAGCACCCGGCGAACCTTGTCTCCCCCCAATTTCACGACTTCATATAATCCCACTGGTAATTCAAATTTCATAAAAATTTATTTGACTCGAAATCAGTGGAGAGCGATATGATAAACAATATTTTTTGTTTTGTTATCCGGTGCAAAAATAAATAATGATGACGGCATCGCCGTCATCGCAAATGCCAATCGAACTGGGAACTGAATCTTGAATTGGAATGGAAGATCTGTTGGAATAATAGGAATTCGTCGGACAAGAACTTCCTCTCCTTTAAATTTGCCCTTAATAATCGGACAACCGCGTACCGTTGCATAATCTCGGATGATTTAGATTCCGCAGCATTATAATAATTGATCCCACTTTCAGTTGCAAATTATGCGGCGGAGTTCCTGGCACATCCAGTAAGTTCAAAAATTCTGTCGGATAGTTGGTCGCTTTATCCTCGTCGGTCACGCTGTCAACGGATCTGTATGAATGCAGTTCTCCAGCGATTTGACTTTGAATAACGAAATTCAAACTATCTACGTCCTTATTCTTTGCTGCTAGTATTGCCCGTTCACTAAGATTCGAGATTTTTATAATTTTGTGCAATGTCGGGAAACACTTTTGTAATGAGTTCCTCTTTCGACGATGTGAACTCGCCAAAAATTTGGTGGGAACGATATTAGTCCAGTAGAAACATCAACAGGAATTTCGCCATTGCCAAGCGCCAGCAGTTGTCTCGAGAATTCAGCAGCGGAGGGGTCATTCTGCAATGCGACTCTCATATTGGTGGACAATTTAAACTTCTTGACAAGCTCGTTTATGCGCCATCGTGTATTCATGCAAAATGATTATTTTGCATTCTCGCATCAATTTCGCTGTCGCCGAATTCTTGCTCATCGTGCACGTTGGCTGGTCAACCTTCTGTAGATTCATGGGTAGCTTCAAAGCGGAATGTGCAGTTCGACCGCCTTCCAACAATGTAGCAGCAATGCCAGATAATGCAACAGCCAACTCAATTTGAGATCTTGACCGAATCGTTTCCAGAATCAACGAAAAGACGAATGTCTTGCCTGTCCCACCAGGAGCATCGAGAAAGTATAAGCCTCCCGTTTCATCGTCAACAACCTTCATTATCGAATCGTACACGTTATTCTGCTCTGCATTCAAAAGCGGCACAATTGTTCGGACTCTTTCGGCCAGGTTAGTTTGATCAAAGTGGTGCTCCCGTTGAAACTCGCGATTGAAAGCATTATGCATTGAAAGATTTGGCGCTGGCATTCCCAATGGCGCTAGTAGACTGCCGCACATGAGCATGCAAATGTCTTCGATCTGTATAAACGCTTCGTTGCGCATTTCTTCGATAATGGTAAAATTATCAGTTGTCCTGCGAACCATGTGGTCCTTATAGTTGTCACACAGTGCGGTCGGGTTCGACGGATGACATGTGGCTATGATTATTGCAAATAATGATTGGATTTGATTCGTTGACGCAGAAACAATGGCATCGGCGAGCGTTGAATCCCAATAATCATCGTTTTCGAGCAAGTTAAAACGTTGGCAAGCCTCCCGAAAACTGGCGCACAGCACACAATCCACAGTACGCAGGGACTCGAAGGATGTAGGGCCTCTAATGTTCACCAAAAGCAAGCGAAGATAGACGCATTCGTCTTGGCGTGGATGAACTGTGTATATTCGTCCGAGCGCATCAGTCGAATAGACACCAGCGAAGCCAGCAACAGCATCACCTTTCTTCCGGCGTTGAAACTTCTTCGATGCAGCGTTCCACGTATAATAGCGTGGCATCTCTGAATAGAGTAAAGTCCTTGCGAACGGATCGCTTTTGGGTGGCCGTTCTGCTCTTTGCGCTGCGTTCGCGTCCGTAAAGTAGACACGCTGGCCGTTCTCCAAGTGAACAGATAAGTGCACGACAGTCGGGTGACGTTCATGAATCGGAAATGAAAATAGCCGCCAAATGGCCTCGTTACAACTAACGTAGCGTCCAAGTTGAAATTTCGTCACCTCATCGTTTGTATTCGGATCAGCAATGCCAAACACCGTCATGTCGCTCCCTTTGTTCACATATTTGCAAATGTATTTGATGGATTGATAGAGTTGCAGTATTTACATTGCCATGCGTTGAGAACGTTTTCGACAAAAGCGGGCCATTACCTTATAACTTGGATTGTAGCCTGGTTGATGAACAACCTCGGCTCCAAATGACGTCATTTGAAAGCATCCGTTATATTTTTGTGCAAGCTTTAGGAAACTGTTTGATAGTAGCGAATACAATGGCTCTGGTGGATGAGCCAAAATGGGCAATTTAATTTTGCCACCTGCACAGCATAAGCCGGGGGTTTCCAATCGAAACTTCAGTGCATTGCAATGCTGACATACGACAGACAATGAACCAATAACAACGCAGCTATGATCTTTGTAGGGTGTTTCGGAATTGTATGTGAATGCAGCTCGATTCAAGTTGTCATTTGCGGCTGGGGTTTTTCTACTCACATTTTGTCGGGCTTGAGGTGGTCTTTGTGCAGCGCGAAGCTGTGCAATTCGGGCGAGTGCCGATGCATTTATTTCTGCACGTACCTCTTGCGTTTGATTATTACGGACATTCTGACAATGTATCGCATTCTA